>BMAW01121489.1:17507-32829 GCA_019974015.1 Nephila pilipes
TTGTTATTGCTTCGTTCAGTTACGTATTGCTTTAATTATAAACTACTAATTTATCTGCCATATGCGCCAGTACTCACATATGCATGTCCTAGCTGGGTGCATACTACATAATTCAAATTTAAAATTTTGGAAAATTCCCAAAAGCTCATTGTTGGGATGATTGCAAAAGCTACCGTGTTCAGAAAAACTCAGAAATAAATAAAGCTTTACAAATTAAAACCTTTAAAAACATGTACAAAATTATCTAAAGCGTTTTTAATTCCTAAAACATAGATAATATTGATAATTTAAGATTTTCAAGATGAAAATGTACAGAAGCTTTGTTTGTTTAACAGGAATGTTACCACGGAAGCTTTAAAACAAAAGTCATTGAGATTCTACAGCCGTGAATTGATTTTTGCTTATTGTACAGAACTTTGTACACAATAAAAATAAAATCTAGAGAAGGCAATCCATGATTAATTTATAAAGACTTTGCTCTTTCTTGAGAACTAAATGACCAAATATGTGCAATGCAATTTAAAACTGTTCTGCATATTATTTTGCAAAATGAATTTGTAATTAAATGCAATTGTTCTAAGGCTGAAGAATTAATTTCATTCTTGCTGTTTTTAATTGGTTTATCAATTCAGGGCAAATAATGTAGTAATATTTTGAATTTGTTGTGTTATTTTCATCAATTGTTTAATGTATTCAACGATATTTTAATGAATTTTTTTTTTTTTTTTTTTGATAGTTAAGGAAATTTATCTGCTTTTCAAATTTTCATTTGATTGACCTTTGGTTTTCGATTTTTGAATAACTGGCAGAGATTATTAAAACACTTTTTTTCTGCATAGAACCGTACATGTAACGTCGTTCGCTAATATATAGGTTAATTCTGAACTCCGCTCATGTATATATATATTGTGTTTATGTTTATTTATTATAATGTTAGTTTTGTTTTGTTACTATTCCTATTAAAATTATGAACAAAATTTTTTATTCATATATGATAATTACACCAATCTCATTACTCGCGTAGTCCTTCACTTGATTGGGACAGCGGAGTTAACACCATTTCTTCTTAATATTTATTTTATTATATATAGTACTAATGATTAGTGAAACCCAAATGGTTGTTGTTGATTCGTGCTTGGTCCACTATATGATCAAAAACAGGTTAAATTTTTTAAATACATGGATAAGTACTATATATTTGCTACTGCTATTAAGAATATTTATCCACCGTTACATATATAGTTTCCTTATGCTCGTAATACCCCCTAAATAACCATAATTTAGGAACTTGGATCTTTTAACAATCTAAATTCTGGTCAAAACGTGATACATTGCTGGAGATTTGAATGCCAAACCATGTTGGCACGATACAAGTTCAAACATATTGACAATTATGAATTGCTTGACAACCTTAAAAAAAATATGTATCAAATACTAAATAAAAAAACACTGCGTACAATTTCTTCCAGTTTTGACTTCAATACGACTAAAGTCAAAGCTCATTATATGCACTTTATCTCCTTAAATGCATATCCTTCAATTTAAAAAAAAATTAGCCATTCCAATAATGGCAATATTTGCAAGCATTGTGTCAATACCATATGCTTGACAGAACTAAGACCGAAATTCAACACGCCACTGTTTTAATTAAAAAATTGTATTCAACTGCACGAAATTTTATTTCCCGTCAACGTTATGGTTGTCCAGGGAATGTTCTGTAGTTGAATTGCAACATTCAACCAGTTTACGTCCGCGTTTAGATTGAAAACCAAGATATCTGTTTCTGATTTGTTTTCGTTTCTTGTTATCGAAGTTATTTTTTTTTTTAAATGCGTTTTAACAATATAACGAAAATTTACTAGTTGCAACAATCGTTAAGAATCTTCCGAATTTCTTTCTGCGCATGAGCAGGCGCAGTTTAAGGAATTAACCTAAACTCGCCCTATGGGGGATCGTCTCGTTCGCTACTCGACCTCAATAAGTTCGCCAGTCAGAATAATTTTTAATCGTCACATGTTATTTCGTCATGACTGGTTGAAGGCAGTTGCTTCTATATTTCTATTTACTAAATTTGCTGAGAATCAGGAAAATAATAGTTTAAAGAGAAATATATCCGATTTGTTGGTAAAAAATGCTGCAGTGGGAAGGACAGTCAAAGACATAACAGACACTCGTCCTAGTGATTTTTTTTGTTGCATACATGGGTGAAACATCGCTCATGAATGGACAAGAGACCCACACTTAAGCTCAAAACAAACTGACAAATCACATTCCCTTTTAAGCGGTCCCTATTTAATGGTTGATGACTTACGAAATGATGTCAATTATTCTAGTTCAAAATATTATACAATAATTTTTACTTAATAAATATATTGTAATGATTGAACCTACAGGGAACCCGTCTTTCATTTTGGATAAAAGTTTAAATGCGTCTACGCAACATACCTCAGGGAAGACGTGGAAACTGGTATAAATTATTACAGTTTATTTGTGGATATATGTTGTTGGGGGGCAAAAATGGAATACACAAGAACAAGAGAGTATCATACTATATAGACAGAACACCAAAAAAAATCAGATTAGTACGATGCATCGTGAAAGGTAAGGAACAAAAAATATCTCTCAATGATTGTTGGATGTCTGGACCACCTTTAAACGATATATTAGATGTAATACTATTACATTTCGCGAACATAGATCTGCGTTCTGTAGTGATATTGGAAGAAAATATTTTAACTTCAGAAAAGAATGTGAAAAATTGCAGACAATTTTTCATGGTTTCCGAATGAAAATCACTCTAAATCTCTAAAAATTCTGAGATGGAATTGCAAAGTACTTTTTTAGGGTGACGTACGTTTATCCCAACAGTGACAGTTAATACAAAACATAGTCAATAGTGAAGAGCAAAACTGATGAATTGCTTAACACTTTTCTTTATATGGTGTGTTATTTTTTACGGGGACGATACAATAGAAATGGCTTGGAAATTCCTATTCTACTGAGACCCCACTTGGAGAAATTATTCAAATTTATCAGGAATCAAACGAGAAGTTAATTGTATTAAAGAGACCAAGAGAACGAATATATAGTGTAATTTTTTCCACAGGTGAATCTCTCTCAGTAACAGCTCTAGAAACTCACACCAGTAAGGACTATGAAGAAAGAACACGTATCTTTATAGAATTGCAAGTCAATACAAAAGAAATTAAGTTATAACATTGTATTTAAATTTATGGGAAAAATGTTAAATTAAACAGAGTCAGAAATAACAGTACGTGTTTTTTCTTTATTTCCTCACATTCTTATGCATTAAAATGTAAACAAATCATGCGATATAAAATTCTAGTCCAGACTCTCTCTCAGGACAATGGGAAAAAATATTTCTACCAACATTTTTATCAAAATATGAAAAATACAAATTATCTCCTGTCATAGAAGTGTAACAACCACATTTTATTGCTTATATCTTTTCTTATAAATTTAATTTTTCCGACAGCTTTAATTTCTTTCGCCAAAATTACTCACTAGAAAATGATTTATATTTCTGCATTTCCCCAACTTACATTAAAACAAACATTCGAAAAACTAAAAAATCATTGGTAAAATCAATTTTACCATATTCGTTCCTTTTAATATCTTCACAAAATCTTTATGCCAAAGAAAGTATTTTCGCACTTATGATTAAATGTTACCACAAATAAGTTGTGACAAATTATATCAGAATATGTTCTATTTGTAGATATATAAGTTCACCAATTAATAATATTTAAAAGAATTACATATCAACTACTTCATTTCTAAGACAGTAACTTTTCTTCTCCTTAACAATTGATGTTTTTTAACGGTTCATATTTTCTAAATTATTGTTAATCCACTGTGGGAATTCGATACATGGAACTTGTGATTAGCTGATGCTCTATTTTCTTTGCGTAACGTTTTCATACCCAAAATTTGTTATTTTTTTCATTACATTCAAGAGAATTTTAATTTTTTTTTAAGAATATTTTATACATTTCACTATTATTGAAACATTTCTAAGCTATCAACACATGTACCTCGCATCAAGAGTGATTTTTTGTCATCTGTCTTCGTAATGTACAAGCTTCACTTGTGATCTTCAAGCACAAATTCACACGAGATTTCAGCAATTCATAATGGCTCCCCTTCCCCATTATTTTTCCATACCAGTAGGGTGAAAAATAAACAGGTCCACTCAAAAACCACTGTGTGCAAGAGTTTGCAGTGTTTTACATCGAAAAATTAACAATTCAGTTTCAACAAGTACAATAATCAAGTAGCATAGTAGAATTGGTGAATATGACTGAAAAGTATTTTTAGTAGTTAGAAACCAGCTTCTCTTTATATCTCCGTTCTACCATCACTTTAAATATGCAACATGTTATGTTTGCAGTTTTGAAATGTATCAATATATTTAGAGCAAAGGCATGATATATAATAAATAGATGTGAATTCAGCAAATACTGTGAATGTTTTTTTTGATTCAGAAAATTTTGATCTCAATCATGATTGAAGAGTTCTATCTTTCGAGACAGAAGGTTCTAGGTATATTTTAAAATTGAAAACTGCCATTTCATATTATTTTAGAACAAAATGAACCACTTGTTAAAAGAACCCTATTGATTCATAATTAGTTATTTGATTTGACATTTTTAGTTGATACAAATAACCTAATCTAAATTATTCAAATTTGAGCTTAAAATTAAAAATAAATTACTCTCTTGAGTAGTAAATAAGATTAGTTACTTTTTTTAAATGAAATTAAAACTGTTCATCTCTGAGTTAGAAAATAGAGATTTGAGTCAATTTCCATGCCCAAAAGAACAAAATGAATTTATGATGAGAATATTAGCAATTTGTTCAAATATATTAAAAAATTCAAAATATAACAAGAGCATTTGATAGTCGTTTTCATAATATTACTAAAGAAAAAAACATTTCTTTCTCGCCTCTATAAGCCCATTTTACTTAGAGAACAGAACATAATGTAGATGCATAGTAACATACAAATAGAGCTGATTGTTTAAAATTAATTCATTCTCAAAATAAAATTTCTTGAACATTCAGATCAAAATGCTTCTGACGTGAAAAACTAATTTCTGGCGTCCATGTGAACATTATCAGAGCAAAGAAATTTAAAACATTATATGTCGATATATAATGACATACCGATAATGAACAAACCTTTTCTTTAATAAATTTAATAAAAGCAAACGGTCGTAAATAACTGATTCAAATGTGAAGGGATTTTCCGTTGCTTCCATTAACAAATATAACATATAAAAGTAAATAGAATCAAAGGATCTCGAAAGGTTCATTAAGGGTAACCAAAGGGCATGAATGCATTACTGGATACTGTTTTAATTGTAATAATTAAATCATTTTAAAAAATTTTATTATATCTAGAAACGTATTAAAAATGTTATTAGACATATGCTGGTACGAGCAGTGAGAACAGGTGCATTAGAGTTCCGTGCTTATTTCGTTCTCAGACGCAAAACTGGGGTCCCCACGAGCTATATTCACCAAACAAGACTGGCGGCTGTAGCACCATCATGTAGCAATCACCCTCTTGTGCGGGAAATCATTTTCGACAATTGTGGATCATTTGCTTCCTTCAAACCGGCTTAAGTTAATTTACATGCATTGGTTAGAAGTTATTCGTTCCTATACTATTCGAAGCACATTCTATCCTTACCTCTGTTAACCAACCTTTAGGCATTGAGACGGCATAAAAGTGCTCGAGTTGTTGTCGCATCCGACCTCGTGTCTCAATTTCCGCATGAGATGCATAAATTCGGCCACACCTGCTCTGATGGAATTTATGTCAGCTCCTCTGATCAGGAGACACCAACTCACCTACAATTAACCTCAAGTTAAATATCACCTCTTGTGGAGAAAATGGTTATAGATACATACATAGTCCGACATTTATGGCCTGTGTAAGATTAAATGTTATCATTGTATGTGAGAATCGTTCATCTAATGGATGTTTGCGAATATAAATCAGCCAATATTGTTACTTCGATCAATAGATATCACTGATTTTTCACACTGATTTTTTATTGTATTCAATGATATTCGTTGCTTTATCAAAACAGGATCAATATTCTTCAACTATCACTTACCTCTTTTAAATGGTATCCTCACTGTTGAGGGCAAATTCTCATTCTGGGGTTAAAGTAATTCTTTGTTATTGTAGTGATCTTTCCAGTCTACACGTCAAGCACACATCAGATACGAGATTATTACCGGAAGATTATCTATCTTCCTTAACGTCACCATACAGGATAAAATATTCTAATATAGATACTTTCCGCGTATTGGGCTATTCTCAAAGTTCTTTTTTCTCGTCAGTTCTGTGCGTAGAAGACAAGAAAATTAACATATAGAATTTCTGGAATATAGTCTGTAATTTGATTTTGATTTGCGTCACATTCGTTTTGGAAGAAGAATTGACATTCTGTCTCTTTATTTTTTTTTTATTTTTGCTTCTTTAATTATTTTGCTCTTCCTTCGTTTACAGCACACTAAGATACAGTTTTTTTTATTCTCTAAGCCTTCCATAACGCTAAAGCACCAGACATATAACGAATAGTATAATTACTGGAATGGATAGAATAATTTTAGAAATAAAATATAAATGTGGTTATCTGCTGGATCAAATTAAGTTAGCCCCAAGTTACTTGAAGTCAGGCTTAAATGAAGAAGAATTCGCTCTCAGATCTCGAGAATATTTGATTCCTGAGAGTTTTTTGCTAAATTCTAAAAAATTTGAAGCATTATTATGAGTAATATATAATTTTAAAATACAAAAAGCATATGTATGAAAAGATTTATTTATTCTCGAAATATAAAGAATTATTTGAATATCACAAACTAACTAATAAAAAGAAACACAAATATTTTTAAAAATATTTCAAAATAAGCAGAATTATGTGCAATTAAATAAACCCACTACGTTCTTTAAAAAAAATGTTTTATTTTAATATAAATTCGAAACAAGCAAGAACATGGTTAAGACCGATAGACAAAGGTTCATCCACCGATAAAAAAGTTTTGAAGGATCAGGTGCATTGTTTGATTTATAGGATACATCATCTGAGTCTATAGACTCCTGAGGCTCTCCAAAAAAAGAATAGGAAGCTATGATTTTTTATAGAAAAATTTATATGTATATATCAGTTTTCAAGATTTGAATTAAAAATGTTCATTGAATAATTGTTTAGAAAATTTACATTACAATGAAAAAAGATATTCTTTAAAGTTTTAGCATAAAAGATGTCTATTTTAATTTTTTGTGATCTGATTTAATTTTATGTGAAGTAGGATTGCGTAAGTATTCAGGCCAAATGATGAAAAACATTATTTTAGAAAATTATTATTCAGTAGATACGAAAAAAATAAAAGGTGGATCAGATTTGCTAACGATGCTATTACGTGTTTTTTCAAGTTAATTTGTATGGTAACCTGGAAACATTAATTTCTGAGTTTTGTTTCAATTCTGATAGTGTTGTCCACTGGATTATGGGTTTTATTTTGATTATAATGAATGTGGGTGTATTTTACATTTCAGTGGTAGGCTGCGCCATTGTGAGAAAGAATGTTAATGCTTGAGCGAAAGTGAAATTTTCTCAGATGGTTTTCAATGGAGATATATTGTTTTCAAAGGTGGTTTAGGAGAAGGGTTTCACTTTAGGAGGCAGGAATGTCCTTTACATTATAGTTAATCAGAGTGATTTCTTGGATTTTGTTGGTGAGAATTCAATAATTAGAAGGATTCTTATTTTTGTTGGTATTATTTTTTTCTAGTTGGATTGAGGTTTGAATTTTCAGATTAACCTCAATGGTAGAAAAGGTTTTGGTATTTATTTTTCGTTTTAACTTTCAAGATTGGGGATTATTAGATCATTTTACTGGCAGTTTTTCTTTTAGGTGGTGTAACAAAAACCATGAGTTGTCTTACATTTTTGTTGATTTAATACGGTGAGATATTACGTGCTTGATGATACAGAGGCAGCCGCATTTCCCTTGGCCTAAAGCGTGACTCACCCTCGAGTCGTTTTCCATTCTTTGATTGATAACCTGATGAATTCTTGAGGCTTTTTATATTGCGTTTCATTGTCATTTGGGAATAGTTTTGGTAAGTTCACATTTGAGCTGTGGCGTACATGATAGACTTAGATATTTGAGTTCAATCTTCTGTTTTCTTTCAAGATTTGTTAGTGCTGTGTCGGTTGATGGAAGTGGAGATGGGAGATCTTGGTATATAATAGTTTCATATGTTCCTAGTTGTTGGGTTATTGATTTGAGACTAGGACTTAAAAAGTTAATGGATTGTCATTTAGATGTTTAGGTGCTGACCAGCCTGTTATAGATGGCGTGTGTTGTTAGAATATGGAATTTCTTTGAGAATTCCAAGTAGAATGTGGAGTTGTGATCTAGAAATTTAATTCGGGGATAAAGTAAATTTTAGCAGGTGATGGAATTTCCTTATTAAAACAATGGCTCTATGTGGAGAAGAGTTATAGACCTAATCTGGTAGGGTGGAGGAAAAGAACATTTAAGATCAGTTGATTTGAAAAGGTTTTCAGTTGAATACCTCTAGTACAGTTATGTGCACAGTTCAATCTTTATGATGGGCGTTGAAATCATAAAAAGATCAGTTGCATCTGTTTGTATTAAAGTTTCTCAGGTCTTACGTGGAAAAGAAGGGATCAATTTAGGAGGAGATATAAAAAGAAGCGATTGGGCTTTGGTTGGTGGGTTAAAACTATAATTATAGTTTCCACCCACTGAAGAGATGGGGTAGGTAGTTAAAATGTTTAGTGAGCGTTAAATTAGATCATAGGTACCACGCAGATATTTCGTTTAGCGATCAATTCTGATTACGATGAAAAGTATAATTTGGAACAAAAATGCTGTGAGAGGTTTTAAGGTGGAGTTTCTTGTGATAAGAAAAATGTAGTGCATATTAATAATATAGTTCCCGAAGCTCAAATATTTTAGAAGTGATTCATTGGCATTCCATGAACAAATTTAAACGATTGGAGTTAAAATTGGGTTTTCGTCATAATCACCTCATATTATTATTGTCCATATTGGCTTCGAGTTATGGCATTTTTTTAGCACTGACCTTTGAGCATTGATTTTCGGTAGATGTGGTGAGTAGCCCTGGGGTATGAAGAGATTTCTGCAAGCTCCTTAGAGTTGGTCAATAAGCATTGATGAAGTTTGTCGTTGGATTATTTACGTTATATTGTTTATGGGAGTTTGAGTTGGTTCTTTTTGGTGTTTAGTTTTTCTTCGTTGGGAGGCTCCCTCTGTTGAGTGTTAGCAGGGCATTTTTGATATGAAAAGTTCTCGAAGGGGTTATTGATTACGATGTTTGTTGACTTTAGATACTTTTTTGGATGTTTTGGGGAAGATTTTAGTACACCGTAGGATGCTGCTAGTGGCCTTAGCATCGAATTGATACAGATGATGTCTTCTATTGCATTTATGGAACATTCGTAAGGTGGGATGAAGCCTGAACATTTCAAACATCTAGGTAATGGAGTCATGCGACTGGATGGAAGAAATTACAGTTAAAAGCTCTGTGTGACTTGATTGCTTTTAACAGTTCTATGGTAATGGATGATATAGCAGAGTCTATTGATATCTATGAATTTTTAGTTTATTTAATTTCTGGAGGGGTGAACAGGGCTTGGGTAGTAAATCCACAATCAAAATAAAAAGAAAATAGAAGAATTTTAATTTGAAATTATTTCTCGAAGGCGATGAAACCTGTGCTATCAAAATTTCAAAACCCACTGAATCGTTATGTACAACTATCGAAAACATTTCACATGATCAAAACAGTCTATCGGAACGAAAAATTTCATCAAATCACATTGCCGAGAAGTCAATTTCACTTATCCAATATACTACGAAAATGCTTGATTTTATTTTTGAAAATCATAGTCCAGAATCTCGTAAGAAAAGAGTGGGAAATCGTTGTTGAAATGTATTGTGGAAAGATATAATTACACGCTTTAACATTAGGCAGATATTTGAAGATCCAAGTTTAGTGTACTTCTGGGCGCGTCTTAAAATCGTTCCATAGCGGCGCCAAACAGAATTCTCAAAATCTTGAGTCGGAATAAAGATGCGTTTGTCCGTTAGACAAAAAAATGTTAGTTGAAATATAGAAAAAACATCACCGAAGCTGTAGAAATGTTTAATAAGGTAAATGTTATCGCAAAAAAAAAAAAACGTGTTAATTCAGCGTTTTGTGGCAACATTTATATAATATAGAGTTGAATCATCTTAATTTTACTTAAAACAATAAAACTTTGATAAATATATTTAAGATTATATAAAAGAGATTATATAAAATATATTTAAAATAAATATAAGATTTTTTTTTTTTTCAAACAATAAACTTCTAAATAACATAATTACGAAATGTTGAATAATGGGGGTGCGAAAAACGGACCGAAATAAAAAAAAAAAAAAAGACAAAAAAAAGATAAATCAGCATTTGGGGAACACATGAAAATAATATTAAAAAATTAAAAACACGTGAAAAGAGCACTAACCTTATGATGGAGGGATGTCTGTGATCAAGCGGATAAACTGTGACGATCGCGCCAAGGAAATCTCTAATCGTATCATCATTCACAATGCTTTCTTCGGCGTTAATTAAATTAGTAACAATTAAATAATAAATTAAAAAGTAATATAATTATCTAGTATAACTAATAAATAATGTAATTTTAGGAATTTTTTATTTACATTTTAAAAAGTGGTATTTGATTATAGAAAACTTTTCTAGCAAATGCAACTTCTTTTATAAAGTCTAGATACTTGAAAACTGTTACTGTTTCTTTTCATTTTTGCAATGTATGCTAATGATTTTTTTTTTATTACTAAAGAAGAATTTTGAAATTTTAATCTTTATTTCTTGAATCGAATATTTTCAAAGAAACATAATTTCACTGACATGTTTTGATAAAGCGCTATGTGTTGAAATCGAAAGGATAAAATTACTGTATACAATTAATCAAGAACTATTTCTAATAATATCGAACTCAATTTCCGAAAGAAACATTTCCGTACCGATCTTTCTGCTTCACGATATGTATACACACAATGCCCCCACAGTATGAGAATATTTGTAAAGGCGATCGCAGCGCCTCTACACATAACATAAATCAAAGATTTAATGCACTGTATAACATTGGTGGTATTTATATCTGAAATTACTTTAAAACATAAAGAATAGAAATTCCGCTCTATATGTTTATTTACAAAGTAACAAAACATAAAATAACTTTAAAATAAAGAAACATAAACGTTACATGAGTGGGGATCTGAATTCAATTTACTGTTACAAAATGAGAGATTTTTAGACGTTTGAGGTTCCTGTCAAATTCACGCCAGATAAGCTGCAGTAATGAGAAGATTAGTGTCCGCAAGAACTTTGTATAATTTCGATAAATATGCAGGAATAAATTAATTTTCAAGAATATAATTAATTTTAAAACATTACAAAAAATTTCAAATATATCATCAGCACACAAAAATTGTCATATTACAAAGAACTCTGAACCAAATCTGACGTAATTATTTACAATCAATAAATATTTCATTCAACAGGAAATACGGTAAAATTTGTTACAGATTTTAAATTATGTTTTAGTTTTATAAGCTTTGCAGCTCTTACTATATTATATGAACTCCTTTACATGGTGTTACATTTCCTAGAAATTTCAATTCAGAAATGGGAATCTTCTAGAAAAAGACTTACATAACAGAATCTGCATAAACTGATCTTTAACATATATTTATCTCTTTTTTGGTTTTAGGGTTAATATTTTGTTTCACACCTTGGAGACAAAGGTGGCCACAGAAAATTAAAAGTCAGAGGGCTAACAACTTATAGACGATTTAAAAAAATTATGAGAAGGCGTGAAGTATAAAGAAGGAAGACACCAATTCAAAATTTAAATACAATATGGTACATTTTTGACTCTTTCCGTTCAAATTTGAAAATAGTACAAGTAACAAGTTCATATAGATTTTACTGTGGTTTAAGTTTTAATATTAATAATGAAAAAAAAAAAATTTGAATTTTGATTTATTCCCTATGTAAAAAACAACAGTAAATTATTATTCATTTACTGCAATTACGTATAAAAATTTTCTGATGTTAAAATTTACCACTTATAATTTGATCAAAAAAAATAAGGTATGAAAACAGTAACAGTGAAGAATGTTAAGGAGGCTTAAGTGACGCGACCTCTTTTGCATAATAGTGTGTCTTGTGAAAGGCCTTTCTCTGGAAAAGAAAAAAAAAAGAAAGAGATTGCATCCATTTCGCTGTTTGGTAAATTGAAGATTGTTTAATGAAATTTTGGAAGGAAATGAAATAGGTATTTTAAAAAATAATGCGAAATCGGTAACGTTAACGGGCAAGCGATATTTTACTAAAATGTTGAAGCTCTGTTTCTTTAGGAGTGCAAACATAGGAATTTACATTTAAACTTGGCGATAAATCTTACTCGATTTTCTGACTACAGCAGATATCGTTATTTGGCGCGCGCCGCTATAATAGTCACCTAAAATAGACTACAAGTAGTCACAATCCTTGAAAATTCACTGTCAATTTGGAGGGGAGAGGTTTTCCTCACAATAACAATGATTTATCACGCCCTTAATATGAGGGATTAATCGTACATGCCACTAACCTCGGGGGAGGGGGTTACACACAGTTTTTTTTATTATTATTATAATGCTCCTGTCGAGGCATTTTGACAGTTGAAGTCCACGAAATCTCTCTCCGCTGTGATAGGGACTGGGCGATACTTAAATGTACGGGAGGTGCTCATACGATACTGTTGGTACGAAGCAAAGTAAATAGTTCTCATATTAAAGAGAAATTACTTGAATCCCTTTACTTTATTTTTTAACCTTTCCCCACTTCAAATCCATCAAGCGTTCTTTAATTTTTGATTCGCTTGTTCGGTCAGTTGCATCCCATTTTCTTTGCTTTTCCTTGCAACAACAATAACCTTGACCGTCACTGGGGTGCTCGCCACTGCAGTCGCGTTCAAGAAATGGATATCCTTCTTTTCTCTCCTGCTCTTTACCTTTGGGAAAGTTGTAAAATTCTTAATGCCTCTGGTTTTTACTCAATCATGAAACTTTTTTTATAATTACTTTTAATGGTATAAATCTTATTTACCACTATTCTTATTCCTACTATTTGTAATTATATAAAAAGTAATCTCTCCTTTCGAAATTTGTATGTGGAAATAATAATTTGTCAATTTAAAAAGCTCCATGCAGAGTTATGCAGGGAACAGATTTAACCTTCCGAGTTGCGCTTTTTTTTATATAATTATTATTAGATTACTCATTTAAATATAAGAATTAAAGAAAAAAAATTATGAGTTATTATTGAGAAAAATAAAATTATAGATAATATTTACCCTTCCCAAAACTTTAATATATTAAAATGGCTGTAAAGTTAAACATATTCTTCAGTGACACTTTTTTTTTATAAAAGTGAACATAGTATTTTTGAGATACTGAAACCAGGATAATAGAATTTTAATCAAATACTGAAAATTTGATATCTTTTAAGTATCTCTTTTTATGTAAAACCTATTGCGAAGTTCAATTTTATCCAACATTGTACATACTTTTTCCATCATTTTGTTAAAAATCGGTTGTAATTACCTAACATGTTAGGATGTTGATATATACTGTTTACATTAAATTTTTATCTTGGAGAAATATTTTTGTAGCATTAAAAAAACATCATTGAATATTATTGAAGGAAGTTAAGAAAAAGAGAGCTTCAAAACATTAAATATATTTAAGTTAAATGTAATTAAAATTAAAGCAAACGTTAAGAAATTGAAAAGTGATCTACCTAAAACAATAATCCCTTAAGTGGTTAATAGTAGGAAATCAATATTAAAATCATTTGAACGCGAAACATTCTAGGAAAGAAGCCAAATTTAAATGATGTCGTTTGAAATTCTTGAGGCAAAAAAAAAAAAAAAAAATGGTGGGGGCTGCCTCATATTTTCAAATTCAGAATAATGTTATTTCTTTTTCAGTTAAATATTGATTCTAGTTTACAAATGATTTAAGGTAATTTAAACTCTTTAATCAAAGGAAAAATAATGTCAACTGAGAAACAAATGGTGTAATAATGGTATATAATTTTGATATCACTCTACTGTTAACGTTTACTGCGGAGAGCGTGGTTTAATTAAGGCTGTCAGTCATTTCGAAATGCCTACTTCTCTAGTAATGCTAACCAAGGAAGAGCATAAAACCAGAATTAATGTGAACAATGCGCTGCAAAGGAACAGATTTGTAATCAGAGGAACAATGGAATAGGATATTTATGTCGTAAAATAAATTTTTCTGAAAACACTTTATTCTGAGATGGGCTTGGGTGTTTAAATGAAAAAAATTGACAAGGAAACAAATAACGGAAGATGTAAATTAAATTTCTCTATACACCCATCAAAAATGCACAAAAAAGACATGCAAAATATTTTTAAAGATTTACCTTTAATTGGCTACATAGATTCCCCCCGGGTTTCGGCACCAATATTTTGATGAATAATAGTCCAACAAGAAAAAGCGGGAGTGCGGTTATTATTTAAAATACATCTATTTACAGTCTCTACGCGCCAATTATACAAAAACAAATAATTACACTATTTACAAATCTTAACAAGGCTTCCATACAGCCTATATTTTTACTTGACCCGCTTTTGTGGTTAAGAGAAATTACATCAAAACAAGAAATAACCCGTCTTATACGGTCAAGATCTAAAATGAAATGTTACCCATCATCTCACTTGTATTCTTTCCTGACGTCTCCTGGTGGCATCCAAATAATTTATTTCCAACACCTGTCTACATATACTTACCTTATTCCCAGCATTGTGTATTAGTCTTGCATGTCGTTGTACTTTTGAAGCTGTCGAAAAGGACTTATCGCATTCAAAACAAGTATTATCCACTGTTAAATTATGCAATAATACAAATATTTAATAATGTACATATTGCAAAATAAGTTTTAATAATACCAAATACTCAGAAGTAACAGAACTTCCTTGTTCACAATATTCTGCAAGTATCTATCGAATTAAATATATTTTAAATTGGATATCATGGACAATGATTAGAAATATAAAATCTTAGAAATTTATTACATTTCACAAGATATACAAAAGACATTCAGAAATAAAGAATACAATCTGTAATGTTAACTTCCCTACTTAAATCCCACCTC
>BMAW01121495.1:3370-20391 GCA_019974015.1 Nephila pilipes
AACAAAGAATATGCAAAATTTCTCTGTCGCTCGAATCTCTCTTACCTTGGTTAATCCTAGTTTATTTCCTAATGATGAAGTATTTACATACTAAATCAAATGTCCCGATTCATGTATTTTTGTTTATAAAATAGCCAACTCTTCTAACTCAAAATAGAATAGCTTTAATATAAAGAACTAATTAAGATTATTTAATCCTATTCAAGATATTTATTGTCATTATTTTGTCTCTCCCTCCTCTCTCATTTCATCATATTTTGCTTATACATGATTATTCAAAATGAATCAATATATTTCAAAATTTCACATTTCGAAAATTAAATGACAAGGAATAATTAGTAACACACGGGTGCTAAGGAAACATGTGGACGTTATATATTGGGAACATTAAATGGCCCTCGTGTGTTCCTTGTGAGGTTCTTTCACAAAAGCTCTTTTAGAAGCTTTCACTGAACTACCAAGTTGGATCGATAGCAGAGGACAAGATCACTTGATGTTACATAGCTGACCACATAAGTCACATGATACGACCCAATGCGAATTCTTCCTTTGGAGATTTGTAAAAGATAAAGTGTATGCGCCATCATTTCATAAATGTTTGTGAACTTCAGAAATATATTTCTGTAACTTTTCAATCAATTACCTCTAATATTTTACAACGTAATTGACAGAAATTTGTATATCAAACTGACATTATATGTGTAAATAAAGGAAATTATTTAGAACACTCGAAAAAAGACTTCCACATTTTCATTTTGTATTCATGTATTACTTATCGTTAAGTGTCATTTATGAAAATATAGTATTCTGAAATCGGATGATTCATTTTGAATATAACTTTGAATGTTATTTACTTTAATTCAATTCATTGTACTTCTTATCTTCGTCTAATCAAGTTTTATTTTGATTGGCGGTGCTGTGATTTATCTAATCCAAAGTAGCAAAAAATCTCCGAGTTTAGTGAAGAGAAAACCAGTAATAGCCAATATCGCAAGTTTCTTCATAAAAAGCATCTTTTGTACAGCCTGTTTGGATAAATAGATTTTAAATATAAAAAGAATTTACTACGAAACAAATCAATTTAATACGAAAAAAAACCATATACACGTGTATGCGTTTATGTGAAGAAACAAATTTATCAGTAGTATCTTCTCCACATTTAGTATTTTATAATATGAAATTATACTTCGTTTCTATTTTGTCGCATGTATACCTTCGTCCTCAGAGTGCGTTGGCTGAAGTAATTATCGATTTATTTATATTTTTGATCTTTATGAAATATTCGTCATGTCCGGTCATGAAAGCCAAATAATAAGGAATACATTTCTCTATCAAGTGACATTTATCGAACATTCTTTTAAAGGTGGACAGTCCAAGAATATTAAGTTTGTTTTTACAATTAATTATATACAAATTTTATATATGAGACGATCAACTAGGTAAAATATATTAGATATATTAATTTGATATATTACATCCAACTAGGTAAAATGCCCATTTATTTCCTGTTAAGAAATAATCTGTTCTATAACTCTGAAAATGTTGTACGCTAACGAGACTTATCTATTTCAGGAATATTTAGGAAATCAAATGTAATAAATAAAAACTATGGGAACTAATAAGAATTTAATAATAGAAACGGATGAAATATTTGTTGCAAGATTAAATTACTTTCATTTTTATTCGTTCACCAAACGCTCTCCAAAATGTTAACACAGATTCCAGTTATCAAATTCAGTTTCACGGATTTTTCTTTACATACTAATAAAAAGTAGAGGGTTCCAATTTCATTTTAGTTCATTGAATGATGATTAACTGAATTCGTAATTATCTTCATGGAATTTATAGACACTCTGGTTCCAGACAATAGATATATTAAGTTTCCTTTGCGGCACATTCTGTTGAAATATTATTAACTGCATTATTATGCACATTTTCGTAGAAAGTCTGACTAGAATTTCTCGGAAGAAAATTTCGATTCACTGAGGAGTATTTACGTAATACTTCTTTGAAATAGTTTGAAGAATATTTTTTGTATATTATTTTGACTTCATTTTCAAAGAATCAGAATTTTTTGATGTTTTATGTTTTATTAACAGATGAACATATTACCTTATGAGCGATTTTTTTAATTTGATTATTATAAGAAACAGTTTATATTCACAATATTTGAACTCATAAAATAAGCATTAAAGGAAAAAAAACTTCATTTTCTATCAAACGTTGTTTTAAAACTTTAACTTTTCTAAAAACGTTTCAAATTAAAGAAATTTTTTAAGACACCCTAACTTCTTGCAGGGCTATTTAAAGTTAACTGAAGCATTGAAACAGAGTGTCAACCTAGCGCCTACAGACAATGCGCCAAAGCAAGGCTACTAAAACCATTGGTCTGGTCCTATGACAGCACTGTTTAACGCATCGTTGTATTGATATCAGGAAATGGCGTTCTCTGGGATGAATGATTCAGTAATATCTAAGTAGTATTGTTACAGATTTTAACAAAGTTCCTAAAGACGACATTAATACTTTTAATTTTTCAATAAGTCTTTACATGTCAGTGTTAAGTCTCCGCTGTGACAAGGTTTGTTCATCCCTGCATTGAATAGATGAATATTTAGAAAATTTATATATGATTTGAAATTTATATGTAATTAAACATTATATTTTTAAATAAAAAACAAACTAGGAAGTTATTTTATTAATTAAAAATTAAAACTATTTATATGTAAGCAACAGAAACACACTATATATGTGACATGGATGAATCACATGAATTATATAAACATAATATCATTCTAGATGCATGAATTATTTTAAGAATCCAGATATTTTTATGCTTTAATTCATAAAATTTGTGAACATTGGTACGTCTTGGATGCAGAATTTTTATTAAAAATAAAGATTAAATAAACAATTACTTTTTGTTGGAAATTCCAATTAATGACTTTCGCAACATATAGTTTGGTACTCGTTTAATTTTATATGTTTCGTACAGTTCTTAATAATTATATTTGATTGAATGAAATTTGCTTGCTGTTTTATAATAATTATTTTCATAGCTATAATTTGTTAAAAATGTTGAAAACAGCAATTCCATAGTTTGAATTTTAATGGGATATTTGTTGCATTACTTCCGGTTTGAAAATCTTACAGTAGTTAATTCTTACTCTAAGAGTGATATCACTTTAGTTTGTTTGTCAAACTGATGTCTTTTTTTCATAAAAAGATTGAAATTGCTGCAACTACGGTAAATAGTTGATGTACGGCTCTACCCAAATAGTATTTTTTATTTATCATATAGAACAATATTTCATACAAATAGTAATAATTTACCTAGACAGATTCAATTTTAATAAACTATGTTTCGGTCTTCCAGTTCTTCTGAATTATTTAACAACAAAATCTTTAAACAAATATAACTTTCAATCCATGAGAGTTGAGAAAAAATTTACTGAAAAATCTTTCTTTACTCCTTTATTGTTATTCATTTGAAATTGATAACAATTTTAACAACAGAATTTTAAACAGATGAAAATTCAAACATTTTTAATTATTCTAAATTCTAATGTAGGCATAAATAAATTCTTAATATTTAGTTTGTGTTTAAGTAATGTATTCAAAATAGCTCTTTACCTACTTAAATTGTTTATCTTCTTAGAATACGTTTTATTTCAAATTTCCCAAATTTGAGCCTTTAGAGCTCTTGTGTAGATTTACAGCTAACATTTTAGAAGATTGTGATAATGATTGTTGATTAACTTCGCACTGAAAAACAACTCGAAGGCTATTGTCGACGAATCTTGCAATTTAGAACCACAGTCAAGTGACGAAAGTGTACTTGAACTTACACCTTCCCCTCCAAACTCTTACCGCTAGCCAACGGGAGGACTTAAGACCTTGACTAGATTTAACGTGCATCAGTCTCCCAACATAGCGGTATTTATTAGCATCAGGGGTCGAACCAACTTCTCCCCGAAAACAATACTTGCTTGTGATTCCGCAACTGTGACCTCTAGACAACTGCAGTCACTGTATTTTAGAATATTATGTTAGAGTTAAAAAATGCATAAAATTATATTTAGTAAAAAGATAATTGAATAGAAAAAGACAGTATCTTCAACAAGCACTATTACTTTGCTTTTTTTAGAGGAATAATACAAAATTGGTTACTTTTCTATTTCACCGACGCAGGCGGAAAAGTCGCCAAAAATGTTACAACCGAAGTCAAACTGACTATGTGTGTACTGTGTGTTATCGCCAATAAAGTCTGCTTGGCGAGATTTGTGCCGGCGAATTGGAAAAACACACAAAATTGTTTAATTTTTAATATTTCAACAAAACTTCGTAAAAATTTATCATTTTTCTTATTTTGACCTAGAGCAAATTCTTTACATCTTTTAAAATAACCAGTTTGCTCGTAATGTATACTTAACCGAAGTGAGTTATTTTTATATTTTTTAAAACATTTTTGCCTTTCTCATTTTTCATCGGTTCTTATAAACTTGTCATACTTAACTCGCATTGATGCTTCGAGTTTCACCTTCATTAACTTTGAAATATTATTTGAGGCAGTTTTCCCTTATTAGATTTAACTTTAAGTCCCATCCAGGCCTTGTAGCGATTAAGGAATAAATGATCATATTTTATGGTCTAATTTTCTTCCCAACCATGAATTTACTTTTTTACTTGATACAATGTAGCTTTTTAAAAAGGGTATTGCTTATTGTTTTTAGAAATATTTTTTCAAATAATAAAAGAAAAGGGAAAGAGGAAAAAGTTATTATTTTCTTAATATTTTGTTGTTTATGATAGTTATTTTTAAATATCTTGATGTATTTTAGTGACACATCCAATACACATGATATTGATCGATACATTCTATTTGTTAAAGTCGTTATCTTGTAGAAATTTGCTATGTTAGTAGCGTCTATGTTTCTTATTTTAAGGAGACATGGTATTCTGTGAGCAATTTTTTTTATTACATAATTGTATGAAAATGGTTTTATTTATCATATTTTAACACTTACAAAATATGCGTTCCAGAAAGAAACTTTCATTTTGAAACCACTAATTGTATAAAATTTTAATTTTTTCAAATATTTTAATATTTAAAAATTCCTTCTACTTCTACAAATTGTTATGCTTGTAAGCAATTTTTTCTCAATTTCTTAGAAATACTTTTTATAATTGTGCACGAGTTTCGTTGTACCAAAAGGTATTTATATTTTTTGAATTTTTTTTTTTTTTGCTGATAATACGAAAATAGACAAAAAAAAACAGCTTAAAAAAACAGCCCCAGTTACACGGCGGGCTTTTGGCGGCCAAGGATCGAACCCGCGACTGAAAAAAAACCGCCGGCCGCTAGTCCACGACTTTTAGCGGTAGCCTAGTGGCCGCTAGTCCACTAGGCTACCGCTGCCCCAAGAATTTATAATGAAGTGAAAGCTCAGAACGTAAAATTATGTGGTGTTGAAGTTTGTAGAAAAGTGCAGCAGCAGTGAGAAGGAAATGATTTGTGCTCCGAATATACTTCTGCAAGTGAGAACGTAAATTGTTGTTGGAAGACTAAAGATCCCTCTCTGTTTAGTTGAAGCTGACAATAATTAGAATTAATACTTCGTCTAGAACCCGAGTATTTGGGTAAGATTAATATTTGATACTTAAATAAAACTGGTTGGTAAACGAATTGAGGAACCGGAAATTGGATTAAACAAATTCTCCCGAACAGCATAAATAAATAATTGATTCGAAGAACACTATGATAGCTAAACATATTTTGAATAAATATTTTAATTTATTAGAATCGAATGAGCTTAAGTTGTAATTGAAGATGACAAAAGAGAGTAGAAATAGAAAATCCCACTAAGTGACCCTTTTCCCCGCACACCTATAGCCGCAGTAGCCTAGTGGATAAGAGAGTGGACTCATGGCTGGCGGTTTTCGTTGAGTCGTAGGTTTGAGCCTTGATACCACTAAAGTCGGGCATCAGAAGCTTATTCACGTTAAATCTGTCGAGGCTCAGAGTCCTCTCATGGGCATGGTGTGGACGCTAGGAGGGGGGTATAGCTCAGATGTCGTTCCCGCCACTTTAGCGATTTTCAAAATTACGAGGTCCGTTGCCAATAGCCTTCGTGTTGCTTCTAGTGCGACGTTAATAAAAACAACCAGCCAACTTACCCGCACACCTAAATATATCGTTGCAATGTGTTAGTTCGTTTCTCTAAAATAAACAAACACATTTTTTTACTAAATAAACACATGAAACACCTTAACCAATTAACATATTCTCATTATTTCTGACCTAAAATAAAGACTCGACTTTAATAAAAGAAATATGAAACCCGTGTGATATTTTACTAATTTTAAAATTGGAACTTCTTGATAGAAAAAAGTGAATTATTAAAGCTGCAATTAAAACTAAAGCGGTGTTCTAAGTATTCATCGATTTTTCTCAAATTTGTTTAGACAAATGATGCAACCGACACACAACTTATTTCCACATTTAAAGGAAACTTAAGCCCTTTCGCTTCACGAAGTGAATATTTTAAAGAGAAAATATTTATAAACTTGAGAATTCAATTACTGAAATACACACACACACATAACTAAGTAAATACAATTTCCCCCTAAACTAATAAATCGTTCTTTTACTTATTTCTTAAAAAGGCAAATAAAACTGTTTACTGCCTTTTACAGGAAACAATCAATGCAGTTAGAAGCTAACCAGATCACATAGATTTATTTTTAACCACAGTGGCTGAATTTCTCGTTACATGATGAGTAATGTGCTCTTTAAAAGCTAAAGAAACTGTATGCTGAAAATAGAGCTATTTGCAGTTATTTTTTCCCCAATCTTTCAGCTTTGTCTTCATCAATCGAACATATTCCTCGGCAACAAAAGTTTAATCTTTTATTTCTGAGGAAAATTTTTGAGGTATCTTTCAGCAATAAGTTACATAATTTGTCTTTTATCTTAAGCTTTAAAACTTGAAAAATATTTGTGTTGTGGAAAGTTAATTTTGAGTTCAAAATATTTTATTACGTCTAGACAGTGGATATAAATAGCTGAAAAAGTGTCACATTATTAACATTTTCTAATAAAATGGTAATGCCACTAATCAATCAGAAAATTAGGCCTAAATTTTCAATGCATAAAAAAGGAAAAAAAAAAAGACTTAAATAATTGTTGACAGTTTTTTCTATTAAAAAAATTGAAATTAAGTGCATTTTGAACCATATGTTAATGCGAGAGAAAAATAATATTATATCAGTGAAATATATAGCTTTGTAAGAAAATTGGTTTCGCAGAAGCAAAATGAATAAATACATCAAAACATTTCATACAAAGAACCTAATTATGGGTAGAAGATACATTTGAATGGTTCATAAATAGGTTGTACATTTGGAGTATTTGTAAGAAACATTTCTCATTATGCATAATCTTAAAAAAATGTTAAGCTTCTTTAAAAATTATTAACTTCCATTTCTTAGCATACGTTAAACATGAGATTAGTTTTGATAAATATGTGCACTTAAGATAATAAAGGAATTTAATATTTAAGAAAAATAGAATAAAATGTAAAGGTCTCGTCATGTTTATGTGTGTGTTGTGTGTGACGAGACAAAATTTACTTCATCTTTCTTTCTTAAATCTTAATATACCTTAACTTAAAGATTTACTCAAAATCTTTTGATTTTATAGCAAATAAAAGCAAGAAAACAGTATATACCAACGCCGATGTACACACACATGCAAACTACAAATAAAATATAGACCATATGAATGCTGGTAGTACATGTCGTCGCAAAGAGTTAAACATAAAGAGTTTTTTGTTGATATTTTTTACAAACTTACTTTGTGATCATAGGCTTGACATCGGCCATCCTGTATCTGAAAGAACATCAACATTTACAGCCTATAAAAAAAAGACGTAGCAGGAAGGATTTGTCCGATGGAGACAAAATTTGGAGGATACGAAAATTATGTACAAAATAGAAAATTATTAAAATTTCAGAAAAATTGGATGATTTATTTCAGAAATACATATTTGCAAATTAACGAGCTCAATTAGGTGTTGACCCACATCTAGCCTGGATGTAAGTTGCCACACGATATGGCATAGGGTGATAAAGCGCCATGATGGTCTTTTGCGGAATTTCTTGCCAAATTTGACTGTCGGAGTAGGTCATCAACATTCCCTGGTAGACGCAGTTACCTTCCCATCATATTCCAGACAGCTCGATTGTAGAGCAATCTGTTTGGCCAAGGGAAGTATTTGACAAGCTGTAAGTCAGTTTATAGCAGCCCGTGCTCTATGTGGTCTGGCATTATCTAGCTGAAAAAGAAGATCAGAGTACTGTAAAAGTAAAGGTAGAAAAACAGGTCTCAAAATGTCATCGACGTACCGCTGTGCTGTAAGTGTGCCACTAATGACGACCAAAGGGGGCCGGCTATAAAGAAAAGTGGCACTCCAAACCAGAACTTCTAGATGAGGGCCTGTGTGGCGTGCAATAGTGAAAGCAGTTTCATCACGCTGCCCTGGGCGTCTCCAGACACGTCTTCGATGATCGTCAGGACACAGTTAGAAGCGGGATTCGTCGCTAAATACTATACGTCCTCAGTCAGAATCATTCCAACCTGCTCGAGCCAAGCACCACTGCAATCTGGATTGACAGTGTGCAGGCGGGAGTGTCAGGTGGAGTAGCAGTCTGTACAAGGGTAGATTTTGCTCGATCAGCTGTCTGTGAATGGTCATGGTGGACACTCGTATGCGGCTCGCACTTCTGATGGTTGATAATGATGAATCAGGCGCTGTGACAGCTGATCTGACAATCACTCTGTCTTCCCGATCTGCTGTGGCCCTAGGTCGACCGCTACCATTATGACTCTAAAATCTGCTATTGTCCACACATTCTTGCCAGTATCTTCTAATCGTCGAATCTCTTCGACCCATATGACGAGCGATTATCCTATTTGCCCAAACTGCCTCTTTCATTTAAATGATACGACTCTTTCAAACTCTGACAGTTGCTCGTAATGAGCTCGAATCCTGCAATGAGGAATTTTTTCAGTCGTTGAAAGGTATCCTAAATCACAATGCAACAGAAAATTTGACCATCAGATTGAGAATCGCTTCTTATATACCCCTGCTGATTATTTTGTTATAGAGTGTATATTTCCGAACCTGTGATGATGCTTCGCTGCATCGCTACTGGAAAGAAAGAGATTTCTTTTAACAAAAAAGGGAAACTTAAGTAGCGAACTTTCAATTTTCGCAATGAATTTGGCGTACATTTTGGCGATTTGGCAAGAAACTTTGTGACTTTGGTGTCAAAATAATGATTATCGCTAAAGCTGGGTTATTGTTGATATCTTGTTAATAGCGAACTTACGGACTTTTTTTGAATTTTCTCTGTGACTTCTTACTTGATTAGTACTGATATAAATACACAAAAGGGTGAACGGCTCGGAAATAGTTGAGTGAGGCTCTTGAAATCAGTCGAGAATGAACTGCCCGAATTTGCTAGGAAGCGGCATGCATTTGCCAATGAATATGTCCATTCTACCATAAGCATTCGGAATCAGCTCAAAATATTAATTTGAAGATTTGTTTGCATTATGAACTAGTAAGCGGAACAATGTTGAAAATATTGACTATTATTAGAAAACTGTTTTTTATGTGTTTGAGTAGCTGATCTGCAGAAGTTCTGTATTTGTTCCTGTTTTGTTTTTAATTTGTCCAAAATTTTCTACTTGATTTTAGTCTAGTACAGAATATTGATAAATAAAACGTCGTTGGCCAATATCTTCGCATTAAACTTTTTTCAACGTACATCCACTGGACCAAGATTCTTCTTGCAATATTTTTGTTTACCATTCAAAATGTAACAAACAATAATGTATTGTATATATTATAACTTCTCTAATTTACCTATTGTATTTATTCTACATTATTGTACGTGAAATGCCTTAGACAAGGAAATGTAAGCTTGTTTTATTCTAAGTTTTTAAATAATCATCTCTCGATTTTTTTTCCAGTCGTTCTTATTAATTTGTATTGTATATCAGTTGGGCCCGAACCTTTTTTCATCACTTTTTTCCCTACTTTCCAATAAGCAAGAGCCTTAAATCTTTGCTCACAAGCATAATTTGATAATAATGGGACATTAATTTATGAATCTGAAAATAAAAACCAATTTTCAGATAGTATGAGCCTTTTATATGACCAACACTTCCATACCCTTACACTCTGTATCAGTTGGGCATAAATATTTTGCAAAATTTTTCATTCATATTCCCATACGATTAAGCCACAAAATTTAGCACAGAAATTTAGTTTGGATGACAATTAAATGTTATACTAAAAAACTACGAAACAAATCTTTTCTAAAAAAAATGTAAAATATTGAGAATGATTTTTTGCTATTTTTTTTAAAATTAAAATGTAGGGAAGACCTAGTTCAATATTCAGATACTGTATAATTGACTTTTTATGTAAAAAAATCCGAGTCACATCCTGAATAATAATATATGAACGATGAAAAATTAATTGTTGTGTATGTATATTTGAATTT
Organism: Nephila pilipes; assembly: GCA_019974015.1. Classification (NCBI taxonomy): domain Eukaryota; kingdom Metazoa; phylum Arthropoda; class Arachnida; order Araneae; family Nephilidae; genus Nephila; species Nephila pilipes. The sequence goes on from BMAW01121495.1 coordinate 13,946, forward strand.
TCAAGCCGTATGCTTATCTTTTGGTGCATCTTGCATAACATCTGTTGTATTTATAACTTATATATATATATTAATTTTTAAGTTTGTGATTAACTATTTTTATTTTTATACAAATACTATCAAATACTTCATTTGTGTGTTTTTTAGATGATTTACGTATATAGAATAGTAAAGAGTCGAATTTTTTAATGTGGAAAATACCATCAATGGGGAAAAAATAGATTTTGAGCAAAAGAATCACGTTAGAATACTTTTTTATATGTTGCGTGGTATATTATTTTACAATTATAAAATTCAATTTTGTTGTTTTCAAGTCATCAAATTCTGATAAATAATGAATGTATGGAAACCGAAAAGAGTCCTTTATAACTGCAAAATAAAAAAAAAATACTAATTATATCGCATTTTTAAATCTGAGTTATTTTTAGGATCCAATGATATGGAGTTTGCTACGTAATCTAATTGCTTAATAATGTTTAATAATTTTTTTCGGACCTTATAAAAACTTTTTTTAAAAACAATTACGCCTTAATATGATCAGATAATTTAAAATGTTTGATAAATTTACAGAGATTGTGGAAAGACCATTTGTCAAACTAAGAATATATTTAAACTTTCAGAGTATATTGAAGAGAGATAAATCGAATGAAACTGCTCAACATGCCACTATAATGAAAGAACTAAATCCTTTATTTCCAACTGAAAACCAAATGCAAATTACATAGCACCGTTCATTGTTGCCATAAATTAATACAAATTTGTATCTAGTGCAAAAATGTTAGTGAACGATAAAAGGCATGAGCCACAATAATTGTATGTATAAAATTGTTATCAAATCAAGTAAACGTGTTTTATAATTTAAGTAAACCAATTAATATCATTTGCTAAAATTAAAAGAATTGAGACATAAAAATTGAATCATACTGTGGATTTCAGTAAAAAGTTAAGGCTTCATTTTCCACTGGATGCGAAACCAATCTTAGTGTCAACAATGCCTATAACATTTAGATTTATAACCTAACTAATTAGAATAAATAAGATTATTTAACTCTTTCGCGACGGGCATATCAATCAACGAACCTCTCTCTCGACGCTTATATAGGAGGCAGTCTCATGTAGGGAAGGACAATTCTCGCTGCTAAACCGAATTTTTGAGAGCAATTCCCAAAATTTTAATTTATTAAAGTTTCACTTAAGACTTAAGCTAGTATAAATTATAAAATGAATAAAGAAAATATTAAAAAGAAAAATTTAAAAATAAATGATTAATTATGTAAATTGATAAGTGAATAAACCAGTGAATAAATACTAGTTGGAATAAATGAATATTTAAAAAAAATAATTAATTTTAATGATAAATTGAGTAATTCCATAATAAATAATTATTATTCGAATAAAAATTTAATTCGCATAAATTAAATTTCAATTAAATGGTTTGTTTAAAAGCCATATACACTACACCAGGAAAACGAGTAAATTTTAATGGTGATTCATATATGGCATATACAGCTATGAGACAACGATTATGACCGATGCATACAAGGCACGTCCATCACGAAAGGATTAAGAGATTTAGATATTTATTACTGATCTCTTCTCAATGAGAACTTTCAAGCTGTAAAATTGTTTGAAAAAAAAAAGAGATTTATTGTTGATTAATATCCCACTTAGGTACTGCAAGAGGACTATTGGTGATGGACTTCGTAATTTTGAGCCACGGTTTAGTAATGAGGATGAAATCTCAGCTGGAATTTCCTACAAGTATCCACACTACGCCAATGTCAAATCTTACAGCCTCGATATAATTAATGGGCATCAGTCCCCCAATACGGTGGGTCTTTAACGGCATTAGAGACGAGAGGAAAAAACGGCGAGTTCGCCATCATAACAACTAGGTTATAACGGTCATCATAAGGACGATATCCACTCAGCAACCCTTCAACTAGATTATAAAATAAATTAATAATGCTCCATTATGTAGAATATGCCTACCAATGTATTCAACAGTAATTTCATACCGATATTTTCTGATTATTTTGAGAATTGTACAAAGGATGTATGAGTAGTATCCAGTATTCAGGGAAGCTTTTCCTTCTGCATTTGTAACACGGAGAAATCTCAAACAAAATTTTATTTTATTTTTTCTGCTTCTAAAGAACTATATGAAGAAAAATTAAATATAATAATTTGAAAATAGTATTGTGCAATTTTACTGTTTTTGTTTATGTAGGATTTGTAATACACTATCTCCTCGAATTGTGATCTATACGATTTAAAACCAAATTAATGAAATAAGCATACTAAAGAAAGATAACTACAATGATAGGATAAAAAAGTACACGGAATCGACACCTGAAAAGTAACAAGTTCGGTACATCATATTGCTATGACTTTAATGCATTTGAAAAAAAAAAAAATATTTCGAACTGAAAAGTATATTTTTTTATACATTTAACTCAAAAACAACTTTTTACTTCACGTATATGGGTAGCCACCCAAAAATTAGCTGAACAACTTTGTCCTGTGCGGGACTTGCGTGGTGTGCTTTTCTGACGCCAGGAGCGAGTTATGCATACCCTAAGTTTTATATTGACAGCACCGTCACCCGGAAATGATTTATCATGTTTGTGGAGATTTTTTTGCTGTATTTGTATTATTATATATACATTTAAATGAACAACGAGAGACTATGAAATTTTATTTCCTGCCAGGGGAAAATATCACAAAAACTGTTATGAAGCTAAAAAAACAGTACAAAGATGACTTTGGGGGAGAAGCCCAAGGATACTTGTGGTTTTCACTTAAGAAAAGATGATTAGTCGATAGATGGCAAACATAATTCTAAATATTCTTCATTTATCCGATTAAATGAAAATGTTTGGAAGTCTCGTGAACTCAAGCTTGAATATAAATCGGAACTACCTCGATTGCTATGGACCTCTGTTCAGCAAACATTATCTAAAGATTTTGGAATGAAACAATATTTAACATTCATTGTCAAGCTTGTGGCTCGAGTTGTAACTGATAAGTAAAATAGCCATTTTATTGTTCCAGGTTTTGTATAAATTGGCATGACTTCTTTACCACACGCACCTTATTCTCCTAGCCTAGATTCATTAGATTTCTTCTTGTTCCCATGCATGGAGAAGGGAATGAAGAACAAGGATATTATAACATAGAAATGGTCAAAAAAACGAGGGAGATATTGACAACCATGATGGAGATGAGTATCTATACGTTTAGAGTATTAAATATAATGAAGAGTAATTTGAGAATGATAGTTGCTGCACAATAGTCTAAAAGTCATGATCCTCATTTCGTGAACAGCTAAGTTTCCACCAAGTGGTTGTATCACCTCTGATATCATTATCGCAGTGTAACGGTGCTGATGTAAGTTAAATCTGTACGGACTATGTAATTTTGAGCCTTGGTAAGATAAGGAGGATGACACCTGGGTGATCATCTTATTCTCCAAACTCTTCCATACCACACCAAAAGGAACATATTGGGATCGCGACAGAGTTAAATAAATATCTCGCCATTCCCAAAAATAATCTAACTATCAATAAAGGACTACATAACTATTGATTACTGTAACAAAATGCATCTATACTTCTCAAATATTTATTTAAATTATATATTTACGAAATGCAAAGCACAACATTAACACGTAACAGTAGGATATGTAGTTACTTAGGATATTTTAATAATTCCTATATAGCATAATTCTTATAAGTATACTATAAGGATAACTATTTAATATTCCTTCAAGGTTTGAGAAAGTTATTTCATAATATATAAATAAAGACTTGAATATGAAATGCAACAATTTCTAAATAATTTTAATATATCCAAGACATTTTTGCTGACGGCATTATACATTTTAATTACGTTTGAAGTATAAACAAAGAAGAAAAACAAATATTATCGAAAAGCGGGACAAAAGAGATGTTAAAAACTAATATTAATATGTAGTAGAAGGATTACTTTTGAGGCTATTCCAATAAATTCATAAGGTATGAGAAGCAAACTTCCAAATACATAATTGAGGACTTGTAATGATGTAGAATATTAACTGAATAGTCAACATAATATACGTGTAGTACAAAACATTTGACAAAGCTGAAAGACTGCTCAAAACGAGAAATTTATATTTCCAGCGTAATGCATTTTAATTACTTCTAAGGAATGACTTAAATATATTAGACAAATTCGTAGGAGGTTATTAAATTATAAATGTATATTAATAAATTAATATTAATATGTATTTATATTATTTTATATTAATAACAGAAACCGATAACATTTTTAATAATTCATATATGGTAATAGTATAAAATATTTGAATTATAAATTTAATAATGTGATTCATAAAATATTCGTATCAAAGCATAATACAGATAATTATTCATAGTTGGGAAATTTATGTATTGGCATTTATGATCAAATTTATATCATGAAATTTTATTATGAATTTTACTATGCCAGATGAATAACATGAATACGGTATTTACATTACAACGCATCCGTAAAGGCGTGTAAGTGTTTTCTGGGGAATATTGATGAATCATACCTGAAACACAGTCGCATAATTTATTAAGAATATTTACACACACAGGAAAACTCGAAAGCACCAAACAATTCTTAAAGCATCTTCACGTAGTTTATTGGTAATTGACCCCTACTCTTTATCTGGTTTAAATTCATTGGTTATGTGACTTTTACGTTTCCCGTCCGGTGACATAACGTTCGTCATTTGCCCTTTTCTGCTGTCTACAAATCTTCAGTCTTTTTGTAACATGACTTAATCACAACTTATTTCTTATTAATTAACATCTGATAATTCTTTCCGATTTTATTCTTAAGTTCCCAGCTTCTTCTCAAGCTGATGGAACGTAATACAAATTAAGTAAACTTCAGAAGTGAAGTGAATAGATATAATCATATTCTATAAAAGCGACAGAGAATTTAATAGAAAAAATCAAGGCAATGATAATAAGAAGTGTATTGATATAGTGCTTGCGTATGTCATTGGTGTATAAGAGGATTTGGTAAGATTAGGACTCAACTGAGTAGGAGCAATGGAAGAATATAATAATCACATCTTATACCGATAACTTAATATTTTGATATATTATAGAAGTCAAAGGAATTTAAGTGATAAGTGGAAAGGAACTTAACTGTGGAGAGCCCCCCCTTCTTTTAGGATTGATAATATATATTATAGATGTAACTGACTATTTTTTAATTAATTTGTCTGTACTTGAAGTTAATTGCATTTTAAATCGTGTGATTAAACTTTAAAATGACAGACGAAACAAGTAATAGGATACCTTCGCAAATTTAATAAAAATTGATTTAATTTAATATGAGCAGACGTAATTGATCAAATTTAATATGACCAATTAATATTCTTATATAAATGAGAATAAAATAATGAGAGGTCAACCTTGACCAGATGCATTACTTCTGTGAAAATGTAATACATACGTATACATGGATTTATGAATATAAACGAGTAACCGTATCGACTTCTTCTAAGAGAAAGTTTACTTTGGCTAACAATTGACATGTAACTGATGTAAATATGATGGAAAAACGTGTTTAATAAATTAACGAGCTAAACAATATTAGCTTTTTATATGTTTACCATTCTATAATCAAGTCAAAACCTATTAAGCTGCTGATATGCTTTCATTTGAGTTTGTTCCTGAAATAAATTGATTGATTTCTTCTCGGTTGATAGATCAGATTATGACAAGAGTGATTATAGCGTATGGTGATTATAGTGTAGACTGCAAGCTCTTACTGGTGAGTTGTGTTGGTTTTTACACAAATAAAATATATGTATGAAATGCGTTAAACTAAAGAGTAATTCTTTAAGTGGTTGACGTTTTTTTCACAGATATTAGCAAATTTAAACTGATCAAGGAACAAAACAAACTATCTCATTTCATTTCTTGTTAATTAAGAAATTTAATAATATTATTAAAAAAACCTAGTAAATAATGTACGGATTATGTTAAACAATATTGTGTAATAAAAAATCTTTAAGCGTTCGATTTGCTTGTAGACGTTTAACGAATTTTGTCCATCTTAGCAATTAGCTGTGGAATATTTGATTTCTAACTTGTTAAAACAATTCGCAAAAATTTAGTTAAATAAAGACCAGATAAAAAAAAGACTTAAGAATCAGTTTTAATAAATTTATTTTTGAATATAAACACTCTCACAACAATAAATGAGATCTGTCTAAGGGCACACTCTTTGGTTTTACGATATTTCTGTTCAGAGAGAGGGAGAATCTGCTTCCAAAACTCAATAGTCCCCAAACCATTTTCTCTTTGAGATTCTATATTACAGAAAAATTCAATAAAATAGTCATTTTTCGAGAAAAGAAAAAATGATTAGGGGAACGTCTGTAACTTCCATCTAGCAATGCTGAA
>BMAW01121495.1:20401-34067 GCA_019974015.1 Nephila pilipes
TGAAAATTCCTTCTATTTTTCTGAGGCTATTTATTGAATTTAGGTAATTATTGTAATAATATTGAATTTCTTAAATCTGTTGAGAAAAATTAAATAAAATTAATTGAGTTTTTGTGATTATTTTATGACTACATTTCTGAAAAAATCAGAAAAAAAATAAGTGATTTAATTTTGAAAGGGTGAGTAATCCATTGCATTTAAATTGCAAATAAATTATTCGAATAAATCTCAAAAGTAACTGGGGATTTGTAAATTAGATTCAAAAACGTTAAAGGGTTTTAATTAAATAACATTTTTTTCTTCACTATATACACTAAGTCGATTTTTGACAACAATAATCACTTCATATATCAAACACTTATCACACACAATAAACAAATCTTTTAAACTAACAAACCCCGAAATAATGAAAAAAATCTATGTTATGTTCTAATTTGTTATAACTGATACTTACAATCTAATTACAATGAATTGTTAGTAAATTGATTAATCCACTTTGCATTTATTATTTTAGAAATTTTATTTGGAATAAATCAAGCCATTTCTCAAAATTAATTATTTTTAAAGATTGCCTTGAAACTTCCAAAACTTTACAGACATTTTTTGTCTGTTCTTGAAAAATGTGCGAAATGAATAGATTTCTTTGCCGGAAAAAAAGGAACACTTTTACATCATTTTAAAAAAAAATATCACAATTATTACTATTGAAAATTATTGAAAAATTTAGGAATGACTCATATTAAATGCTTTTGAATAAAATTTAGAAATTTTTTATAACTCTTTCTCGTAAAGGGAATCACTACTTCTCGAAAATTAAATACGTATATTGTTATCTATAGAAACACTTTCAGTGCCTATGTTTCAAACAAACCGAAAAGGGGGAAAATAAGATAATTATCTGAAATATATATAGCAAAACAAAGTTAACTGTCCCAGTAAATAAATTGGGTTATAAACTATTCATCCACCTTTCTGAAGTTATCTTGACGATATTCGTATTTCTCTGCCGTACAGTTTACGTATCTCATGAAATGTTTATATATTGATGCAAATGTCATTAAAGAATTAAATAGAGTACTTTCTCTATGTAAAAAGTAACTTAAAATTCTCTCTCCATTTTTAGTCTATTGATTTTTAATGAATGGTAGAATTTGACTTTGCAAGTATTTGAGATACTGAATGTAATCTTCAAAGTGGTTTGAATTATTCAAAACGATTCACAGAAAAACATTTCAATGCAAAATAAAATACTTAAGAGTAATGGAATAATCTCTTTTTAAACTATTTTATATGAGATTTTAACGATGGCCCCAGAAAATAGCTTTTCCTTTATGCTAATAGTTAATGGAAAAATAGTTTTGGCAAACTGTCAAAATTGAAATCATTATAGTTAGTTCCAGAAATTTAGTCATGTTTAACTTAAATTATACTTAAGAATTGAGTCATAATATTTAAAAAAAATATATCCAAATAAATTTGATTTAAAACTCATAATTAAAATACCAAACCTATAAATAAAATGTTAATTTAATACTTAAAATAGTTATAATGCTATATTTTTGGGATAGATGTACTTATACAATAAAAATCATTGCGGATCCCTTCCCTTATAGCTTATGAAAAAATATATTTAAAAAATATTCATTTATTTCGTAAAATACAATTCCCTCCAAATGTTTTTTTTTAAAAAAAAAACACATAATTCCATATGCGTAAAGTTGCAAATCTAAACGTTACCAATAAATAATAATTTCAAAATTTAATCAAATTTGTAAAAAAAACTATTAATAAAACTTGAGCATAAAGCTATATAGATTTTATATGGTAGCCTTTTGTAGTTCTTAATGTATGGAAATAAATAACAAGTTGCTACAAAGAGAACTCAGAAGCGATTCATATCATGAAGGAAGGGAACAGGGAATATAAAAGCAATTCTCAGACTACTATCAGTATGAAAAGAAGGAAAAATATCTCTGGAATGTGGGAAAACATTCAGTCTAAATACGTGCGAAATTAATCAATACATATATTATAATAATGTGAAAAACCAAAAAAAATAATTGCAGAAAATTCAAGTAGTTCTGAAATTAAAATTAAAATTAGTAACTTTTATAACAAAGAAATTCATCTGCTACTAAAACGTCTTTAAACAGATAAAGTTAGTAAACACCTTTTATCTAAACATCATTAATATTTGTTCGGTTCTTAGTCAATTCCGAATTCCAGCAGAGGATGCTCTACTGTTCATCCCTACACTCAAAATTACTCCAGTAGTTGTTCCTAGAATCACAAAATGTTTTCTAACAGTATTAACACTAATGAAATAAATCAGAATAATTTCAGCATCTTTGATGCTGTTAAAAAATAAATAACGTTTTCTCGAATAACGTTATTTATTTTTTAACATTAACGTTGTTAAAAATAAATAACGTTAACAGAGCGTTTCTCGGTCATTTGAAATCATCAATTTTATTACACACATGACAAAATTGGTAAGCGTTCAACATTTTTCTGCATTAAATAGTATCTACCATAATTTAAATATAAAATTAAACATTCAAAAATATTAAGTAAATTCAGATATTTCTAATTATGCACCTAATTTAATATTCGTTCGTTGGGAAAAGTAGATGGCTACGCTAAAACCAAAATTAAACTTAAATGTACTATAATAACACAGATTTCTTATACTACGTCAAATTCATTTCTCATAAATTGCTTAAGTGAAAGGGAATTATCCCGAAAACACACATATATATTCCTATAAGCACCGCCTATATAATACCAATATGTATTATATTTAAACTAGCAATATATGTTATTATTTAATTTTAAAATATTGAAATCCTTCAATACACAGACAATATAATGCACAAAGAAACGGTATCTTTTAACTACAAAATGACTGAAAACAAACGACTAAGTGATAAGAACCCAAATTAATATTCAGATAATAAAATTAAAACAAACGACAAAATCTTGACCAAAATGATAAATTATTAATGCTAACAATAATATTCTGTTTAGAAATTAAAATGAAAACAATATACTTTTATCAGTTTTTTGTCCTTTGATACAATACAATTAATGAATTACACCAATTCATGCCAGGTGCGAAGCCAAATTTGGCGTCAACATTAGACATAACACATTTACTTTATCGAAATCCTATTTTTAAAATATTTACATGTTTCAAACATTAAAGAGATAAATATTTATTTGTGGACAACTTGAAGGAGCGGGGAGTACAATTCAATCCATAATGCAATGGAAATATACCATTAAAAATCGACTTTCAAACTGATTCATTGAAGAGTAAATAAAAAAATGATACTAAAATTCTATAAACAGAATTCACTATTTATTATGGGGCTTTTGCAACGTCGTCAACAGCACGAAATCCAATAAAGATGTACTTAACGGGACATGTTCGTTATTCAAATGTCAATTTCGCTTTTAGAATCTCTTTAGCTCAATCAATATTAATAGAAAGTCCTTTTGCAAGTTTGTCATCAAATTTATTCTTACGATTGAAATACGAAGACTGTCTATTGATTTTGCTTAAAATGACTTAATTGAAGAATGTGTATGTGTGTGTGTAAGTTTCGTATATCTAACTTATTAAATTTATGTAGAATTTCTCCCATGTTAATATGTACCCGTAACTTTTAGACAGATAATATATATTATAATTTTAGTCATGAATGTTGTTATTTGTTGAAATCTTAAGCTTAGAAACATAAAAGAAATATTTTATGAATCAATGAGACGTCATATTGCTTCTGTAATAAATTAATCAAATGATAAAAGTTCTCAGATTATCATCGAATAATTATTACTGTATTGCATTAAGTTATATGTCATCATACTACATTTCTAAATTAAAATATCTTCTGAGCTATATTGCATACACATCAAGAAAATTTTGATGAAATTTAAAATAAAGATTAAAAATTAACAATTTAATGAAACATCCATATCCAAAATAAAAAATAGCCCTTTTAATAATAATGATAAAATTTGAAGAAATTTTAAAAAAAGAACATTTGTATAGTATTTTTCATACGATGACACATTAAAATAAATAACGAATAGTGTAATCATTTAAATTAAAACTGACTGAAAAATACTGGAACTTTTTTAATATTATTAATAAGGTAATGTTTTGTGATATCTTATACGCCATTTGAAGTTCAATAACTTCAATAATAGTAGTACATTTCTTTTTATATAAATACAAAAATCATCATGATTATTAATAAAAACAATTTTTATTAGTTGTTTTGGTTTTGCTGACGAATTACTTAAAGTATACTTTATTTTCATCCATATGAAAAGAAGGAATCAAATGTTTTAACGATATTAGTTATTTTAAAGATTTATTTGATCTATAAATAATCAGTACCGTGAAATAAAGTTAGTCAACTTAATTGAAGTTTCTCTAGACATCGGGAAAACTTCGATGCCCTATAAAGTTACAACCAATTATAACTAAAATGTTTAAAATAACTATTATATTACTTAATTTACGAATGACGAGCAACATGATTTAAGGTAATTTTATGCTAATATTTTTACTTCTTTCTTCTGAAGTTTTTGAAGACTTCATGTCCTTAACCAAATCATTAAGCCGTTCAAAGATATGTTTATTTTTATTAGAATTTGTAAAAAAAAAGCACACTAATATTTTACATTGCAGTAACTAATCTGTACTTTGTACCGATTATCTAATTCTTTTAAAAAAGGGAAACCCTATTTAGGTAGTCTGAACATTTTGAATAGAATTATAGAACTTAATTTTTTTTTGAGCTTATATACCTAATGTACTGTTGTACATATCTAAGATGATTACATAAAAATATCAGATAAATATCAGGCTTTTATAATTCTATAAATATAAGATACTTGTGTAAGTGATGGCACAACTAGATGTTAAGCCATTTATAGACAATTCGATAAAAAAAAATTCAGTACAAGAAATAAATCCTTCATTTACCTTACATGTATATATATGGTTAGTTTAAGCTCTAATCAGATAAGGCGAAAACCGTACCATCAGAATGTTAAAATAAGTATTTCATTAAGAATTATTATTTGCGAAAAAATACGTTAAAATTGAAAAACAAAAACGAAAAATTAAAGAAGGCTTCTTTTATTCTCCATACGTCTAGAAGTTTGGGTGGTATTGTTAAAAATTTAGTAATAGATTGTCCAAAAAAAGATGGAGACTCAAACATATTTTTTTCATGTTGGCAAAAAACGCAAAATTTTAAGATTAAGGCTCCTGAAGTTCTTTACTTACAAAAAAATTTCAAAGCTTTTAATAATATAATATTTTTAATAATATATATTTGCTGAAATTTTATACATTACAGAAGAAACTCCTATCATTTAAATTTTTTTGAAAATGAACTATGGAAAATATTTATTTAGAATCAACAGTCTTTTTAATATTTTATTCTCTTGTACCTGGTGTAAGGCAATGACTTCAAACACACAAAGATATATATATACTGAAAACATTTCATTTTGATTTTAATTAGAGTGTTTTATCACTAGTACTATATAAAACTCACTGCATGCCCTTGAAAAATGCAATAATATAATATCTGCGAAATTATAATATATGATCAGTATATCTTAACTCTTCTACCTTATCAGAAAAAGGTCTATTTTTTTCAATACTCATTTCCAATAATCATAATTTGGTAGCCGAATGATCATGATCGTGAGCTCACAGCCGGTGTTATTTTCATCCGTTTTAATTAATTCGAGTCCTCATGCCACTAAGAACCCGCCGTTTAGCGGGGTTGATGCAAGTTAAATTTGTCGAAACTCCAAGTTCTCCACTTGGTATGGTGCGGAAGTTTGGGGAAGGGGATTTATATATATATATAGCTCAGGTACTATCCTCGTCACATGACTATGGATAGGAATTTCGAGGTTCGTCTTCAACAATTATGGTGTTGTTCCTAATTGCAAAAATAATGCACAATCAGTCAATCAATAGTATACCATATTCACTAAAATAACTGAAGAAAATTGAAAGATAACACAAACATGATTCACAGTCAGGTTTCAGAAATATTTTTTTAAAATTATATTTAGATTTCTGATATATTTCAGGTATCTAAACAGGTTTCATAAGTGCCATGGGATATGTAAAATAAGAGATTTATTTTAAGTTTTATATTTAGCTTCATAGCATTTTGCAATTTCGCATTCTCTCGATTTCTATAAATTATTGAATAAAAGCTATAGAATTGGTACATATAGTTAACTTTATAAAATATCATCTAATTCTCTGAAAAAGCTTCAAAGTTTTCAAGATTGGGGCGACTTTTAGTTTATGCCATTTTATTTTGCATAGACCTAAAATTGAGCCTATAGTACATTTATTTTGGTTTTCTATTTCTATTTTATTTTAGACACTTTTTTTCCAATCCATTTACTTTTTTTTTTGCCCATACTGGACAGCATGAAAAGCATACGCTTGCAAAAACTTTCTACATCAGATTTGACACATTTCTTTTGTATATTTTTCTCCATTTTTGACAGTGAAGAGAAACAGTGTCTTAGAATATAAGAAGCGTGGAATGTCAGGATGGTTTTACATTTATTTTCAAGCATTGTCCTATTGAACCAATATCAAAGATGTCACATTTGATATTGGATGCAGGGTTCTGGAAAACAGATCAGGAAAGATTATTTGCGGATGGATGAATTACTGTTATTTTCAGAACATTGCTATGGAGAAAAAAAGAATCTGCTACGGGAGAGGAAAAAAAATGAACGTCAACTGCTTTTCTTGAGGATAGGTTGAGTTTCTGAGATACTTATGATTATACTGTGTCATTGATCCAGATACTACAACGTAAGCGACGTAGCATAAAATTATACTTAATATATACAAAGAATTTTAAGGAATTCTTTTGATTGATTTAACTAAATAAATTATATAAAGAATAATTATTTTGTATAGTAAATATATACTTGAAAATGTTCCATAGATTGGAACTGAAAAGAACAATATAAATTACTTGAATGGAACAATGTAATTGATAAAGCCTTAAATTAAAATTGATACTGGAGAATTAATATCATTGATTTAATTAAAATGAACTTCAACAATTTATTTCGTTTTGAATAAAATAAAAACTTGATTATTTTCGATTAATTGGTATCAGAAAGTAACTGCATAAGTTATTTGATTTATACAATGTACATGATACAACCCAAAATTATGCTTGTTCTAAACAAAGAATTGTAAGCAGAATTCATTAAATTTATTTAATTAAGTAAGTTATACAAAACATTTACAAGAATAAACAATTTTGTGTAATAAATAAAAAAAAATTGGTAATTTTAGGTAATTTAATCTGAAGGCAAAATCATAACTTTTTTCAGGAGGTCTAAAAAGAGGAGTCACATGCTTTTAGATAATATTATTTTATATAAATAGGAATTCTTGAAAATAAAATAATTTGAATGGATAACATTTTTTTTATTTTAATCTTTGGTTGGTAAAATTTATTAAAAATATAAGTAAAATAAGACAAGAAATCATAAGATTTTGTCAAAACCAGTTTGATATTTTACTCTTTGGAAAGTTCATAACATTTTTAAAGCGGAGAATCGATAAAAAAATAAATCTTCTTACGAATAATTAAAAATATTTTGTATTATGATGCCATATATCGGACTTTCAGACCTCACAAACTTGTATCGAATAATGTGCATGTCAACTAAAGTGGTACTTTTGTTATTTACCCGTAACTGAATTTGGAAATATTTCTATAAATTTCTTCTTTTTTCATGGTTACAAGTAATTTCAGAATTAAAATTCTATGCGTATGGGAACAATACTATTGTAGTAATAGAAATATTCTCTAACAATGTTTATTATAGACTTTTATTCACAGAATATAAAATAATAATGATTGAAGAAAAATACTGTTCAATATGATGTATTTTAAAAATTATTTTAATACAATCTAATAGTTATTATTTAATAAGGCTTCTAAAAGAAATAAAGTTAATACAAGTGAATTAAAAACTATATTTTTTAATGACGCTTTGGGTATGTTAAAGTTATTTTTCAATATCACTTGTGATACAATAATATGCATTTCATCAAATAATACACAACATCTAGGCGGTGAAACAATTTAATTGAATAGTAGATTTCATTTACTTATATTAATGTCATGTAATCAAAATGGTATATGGATTTCATACAATGACTATTTCTCTTTTGTTTTAGTCGAATCATAGTCTTAATTACTAGTGAATAGAACAACATCTTTAATGACATTGTTTACGCTTGCAATCTTAAAAATAAATATAAATTCATTTCTATACATTTATTTTTAAGTATTAGCTTAGAAAGAAGTACTCTTTCTGTAGTTCAAAAACTAAACCATGATTCTCTCTCTCTCATAAAATGTAAGTACATACTGTTTATTGTGTTCCTAATAACTTGTGGAGAAACTTTATCTTTATGCAAAACATTTCAGTTGATGTCTTCATGTGCAAAACACATAAGTAAGTCGAAACGTGAATAAATCGGCTTTCTAGGAATAAGTAATAGTTCAAACAGGTTTCCTACAATTCATGTGCGAAGGAGGAACGTTGTTAGTGATTTAATAGACAAATGATGGTATAAACCTTAGAATTCACATGTTACCAAGAAATAATTGTCGGGATGTTTGAATACAGACAATCACAGTTCGAAAAGTCTCAAATTCTGAATGTACCTCAGTGTGATATCAATATTGCGGCACATATTTTAAAGTGCCGGAAATATTAACTGATAATCTTTACCAGGTATACCACGAATCATAAGCGCTCGATATATTTGGCAATTACTTGAGCGACGTCAGAGACATAGTTGTACTAATGAACTGGGTTAAACGTTTACAGCCACAGCAGGACTTATTAAGAGTTTAAGCACAGACATACAAGAGACTTATTCATGTTAGACTCTATGCCAAACGGTTTGCATTTCTCTTACATTTATACATAAACGTGCTGTCTTATGCTGTAGTTAGGAACATCAATAGTAATGTTTAGGTCATTATGCTAATGTGATGTTTAGTGAGGCTTCTTGCTTTTGTTTGAACACTGATTCTCATTACTGGACGATATGATAAGAACGAAAAACTCGTTTTCACCCACAAAACAGGGGAACCTTTGGCAGGCATCATGCCAGATTGCTGGATAGATCACCACATCTTTCAAACAGAGTCTGTGATTTCTAAAAGATACATATTAGAAATTCTTGGGTGTTATATTTGCCTGTTTTGAGTTGATGTTGATCCTGACTATCTATTTATATAATATAACACGCCTTATCATCGTACAAGCTTAATCAATGAGGTACTTCAAAAGGGAAATATTCATCGCATGTCAAGGCCTGTTCAGTTACCTAATACTATGAAATAATTGTGAAATATAATTGGAGACTACTTGTCGTCTTTATGTAACCATCAAGCTCCTTTCCAGAACTGAAAGTACACTTTATGACGTTTCGAACTGTTTTAGCCCACAATTGATCCACGATGTAATAACAATTCTAGAGCTTCATAAAGTATTATGTAGAAGCGATTTAGGTTTTTCTAAGTGTCATCTAGATTTCAGAATGGAAGCGCCACCCATTTCTTGGAAAATGTTTGACATATTTTTTTTTCAAAATGTACATTTAGTTTTTTAGTCGTTCAATGTTCTGTTCATCTGATGTCTGGTGTTGTTTTCTTCAAATAAATGTGGCGTTAAAATTTAGGGTTTTTGTCCTTCAGTGCTGTGAAATGTCACGTAATATTTCTATAAAAATATGGAAATCATTGTGAAGTGTACCTGGCTCACAGTGGTGACAACGTACGTTTTGTTAACACTAAATATACCATCATTTAATACATACCTATTTCTACCATAGCCTGTCAAATGACCGGACTTAGTGTTTCCTGATTGAATTAAAGAAATGTGGATGTTCGGAGTTAAAAATTCAAATTAACTTTGTTATAATTAAACAAAATCATATATTCCCAATTACAATTAAAATATAAAGAACAAGAATTTTTAATCCATTGCTCATCGCATTTATTACATACACAGGATACATTTTTCACAAACATATTTCTCACATTTAGAATAAATTTTGATAGTTTTATTTTTGTTACACTATCCTACTTCACACGTCTTAAGTTGATAAGGACGTGATATAGATATAGGAAGCGATGGTTTTGTATTTATTCTTTCTTTTGGTTATTCACGGGCTTCTCGAAAATCGGTAGCAAGTTATACTGCCAACTGGAGTAAAAAATCTGGACTCGAGATATTTTCATCTGTCGTTTGCTTGTACAAAATACAGTTATTTATGCAGCTAAATCAAGGATATTGAAAATAAATTCTTGGAGTGGCTATCTGTCAGACTTATATTTCGTGGTATATTTCTTCTCCATTTGATCAGTCATGTCTACACCATATTTATTCTTATTGTAATGAACTGTATACAGTACGTTGAATACGCATGTACATTAATGTTCTGATCCAATAACCTTATAAAGCATTAAATTGCTCTGCCTGTCAAATGACCGGTTGTAGTAGATAACAGTATACTGAAAGTATTACTCAAAATAAACAAAATACAGATAAAAATATAATACAATTTTAGCTGTATATAATTAATAGAAAAAGTCACGAAGTCATATATGCAAAAGCGATAAGATGATATGCGCATTTTCAATGCAAAATTTCATAGCAAGTCAAAAGACTGGTTATGGTATGTTTAATGTTAAACTACTACGTTATGCTTTTATATATTATATTTTTCTTTGAAGTGTGAATTATTTTTATGCATAGTTTTTTTTTTTCAAACTGTTTCTTCGCATAATAATGAAGACCATTTTCGGTATTTCCCATTGTTTTCTTATTCTTCCCACGATAATAAAAACCATTTTAAGCTCGCATATCACTTTTCTTGCCTTTTCTTCTTAAAAAAATTCCCCTAAATTGTTTCCTATATTGCTACAAGATGAATAAAAGCAATGAAAACATTGATGATAACTAAATCAAACACCTCATTTAAAATAATAGAATAAAATATATCTCGCAAATTTCTTCATGTTTGTTCATTGTTTTTTCTCTGTATATGTATTCCAGATATTGCTTAAAAGGTTTCAATTTAGCATGAAAAATTTTAAATTTAAGACTTAAAGACTTACTCTCTGAAATTAAATTATCAAATTTAATAATCTAACTTAAAGAGGATAGTTTCAAAAAATTACTAAATTTTTCATCTGGTATATTTAGCCACATTAATGTATTTTGCAAAAACAATACAAAATCGAAATTATAATTTTTAACGCATTACAAATAAACAAGTATAAGTGCAAAAATTTTATTAAACTATGATCCATTTTGACATTAATCTCTAAATTTATCACTAAATTAATCATGAATAAGCCTAATAATGCAACAGAATCATCGAAACTACAAAACTAATTTTCTAAACTATATTTTAGTACCTATCTCCTTTTATATGATATCACGAATTACAATTATTGAAAATGTTACCCACACAACAGCTAACAACACAGAAGTATCAATAGTACATTGCTATCAAACGATTTTGTAAAACTAAAGAAATTGATTACATTGAAAAAGTAATATAATGAAACAATAGTATATAATACGGCCGCGATAGTGTGGTCGTTTGTATGCCCCTGACTGCGAGCCTTGCCTTCCCTGTTCTTTTACCGATAGCATCAGTTTGAATAGACGATCACGGTTCAACTTGCCTTTCATCCTTCCAATGTCGATAAAAGATTATCGAGAGCGCAGGGAAGTAACTTGAAGTCTTGCGTCAGATTAGTCACTATGCGTAGGTGTTAGTTAGTAATTATGACACAAAGCCCAGCAGCTACACAAACGGAAATTGGCACTGTCAAAATTGGACTTCTCAGACCCCGGCATACATTAATTTAACATAACTTTAGTCTAAATGCTTTTCAAAGATATAAAATTAAAGGTGATAAATTATATAACAATTAGTATAAATAAAGAAATCATAATACGTTCTTTATATAACATATTAGTTTCATTTAAGTACTTACCTATAAGGCAAATAAGTCACCAAACAGCGAAATAGTAGTTAGTATAATAGTCGAATTAGTGTCAACACACACACACGCAAATATATATATATATATATATGTAATAAGCGAAATACTACTGACTGACTCATCACGAAATCTCTAAGACTATTCAACCGATTTACTCGAAATTTAGTATAACAGGTCAATTGAAAAGTCCCCGGTCTGACACATAGAAGGTGCTACTAGAATTAAATCCATATGTGTTTTATTAGCCCTAACCCTCAAAAGGGTTAACTCATGCTTTCACACTCTGACAAAGCAGTAGCAAAATTGTTGATTATACGAATGCGGACAAGTGGATATACATCTGGCGTACGAAGCAGAGGGATAAAATGTGTGACTCTTACAGCGGTTGTTGTACGTGCAACTATATTCACTCAGTAGTACTCCAAACCATAATCTGTTAGGTTAGTTAGATCACATGCAAGAGATGTTATCTGACAAGGATTATTTCATGAGAGTAACGAGTCGTGAATGAACGGTACGGACCAGCACATTGAGAGAAGACTGAGCTAGATCTGGTTTAAAATAATCCATCTTCGATTTCGTCAATAATAGCACAACCAATCAGGATTTCTGGCTGCAGAGAGTGGAAGACTATGCATGAAAATGATATGCATCTGTATCCATCACATCGCATTGTTGTGCTTAAAGAAGGTGATTATACACCTCGAACAGCTTTGGGAAACGGTGTTTGGGAAAGAGTGCAATGTATCCTCATTTTCTACCCTCTGTTTCGTTCTCAAGAAAGGGAACCTTTAATTGTCATATAACATAGTGACTCATTTTGCGATGTAGATGCTCACTAAGAATGGATTTTACAAAAGTCTTATCCAAAATGTAATTTTCATCCGTTAATCTACTCTTATCCATCAGTTATGTAATTATTGGCGACTTTATCGCCATAAATGTCATGACCGAAGCCAAATGGAATATATATTTTTTAAAGTATACTGTGTATTACCACCAATTAAGTTTACTTGGTGAGATCCGCGGGTGCGAAATTGACAAATACTAAATAATTGAATATAGAAGCGCTGCAGGAGGATGGGCAAGATTTTGGAGAAGGGGCTCTTTATGCGAAATTCTGTGCATGTCGAAAATAGGAAACATACATATTTAGCGATAGAGATAAATCAGTGGGGAACCCTACGGTTGGTGAAAGTGTAATTTAGCCCCAAAAACTTAGCAGGATTTTGAAAAATACTCAAATGGCGACTTTTTACGGAGTAGAGTACACTCAAGACAATATATATATATATATATATATATATATATATAAAAGCGAAATACCACTAAAAGGTTCCGGATAACCATTATTATAGACAATCAATTTCCTAAAATTTTAAATTTAGATTTTCATTATCGATTAAAAATTGAAAAATTTCTTGATATTTTACATTTAGGTTCCAAAATATAATATTATCTTTTTCCCAGCGAAGCGGGATGGTATCAGCTAGTATGTATATATATATATATATATATATATATATATATATATATATATATAT
>BMAW01121495.1:34077-49290 GCA_019974015.1 Nephila pilipes
ATATATATATATATATATATATATATATATATATATATATATATATACACATATACATACATATATATACATACATACACACATATATATGCATACATACATATACACACATATATATACATACATACACACACATATATATGCATACATACATATACACACATATATATACATACATACATACACACACACACATACAAATATATATATAACATATTTAGTATCAATAAACTTTAAGACGTCCCGGAAGTGGACTCACAAACATTTATAGCATTTGTAAATAAAAATTAGTACCTCTCTTTGTTAGTTCTTTTGTTTATTTAAAATATAAATTTTAGTATCTCATGATTAATATATATTATAATCCAAATTTACTTTGAAATATTAAAGAAAAAAAGCATTTCGAAATTTAAAGTTTCCCATCTTCTGCTTTTTTTTCTACATTTAAAATTTTAAGCTTTCTTTTCCAATTTAGACTAGCAATCACTTAGCATTACTCATTTCATTCCAAAATTTTAATATTATGAGGTATAGTTTTTATTTATGTTTGATACATATTTACGGATTCAGATTTTCTTCTTTCGAAACTGAAGTAAAAAGTAAAAACAAGCACGTCGTTCAGTGGAAAATTATTCAAATTTTGTAAAGATGTGAAAGATTTCAAGTCTTTGTTGCTAAGACTTAAGTGCGATTGCGAAAGGACAAACTGAAGGATTACAGTAACAACTACATATAGCTCCCCTTTCACCAAAATGCCGTACTCACTTTCTAAAGAACCACATTATTTGCCATAAAATGAGTAATACAATCGTTATGAGTAAAAATGGTTCTAAATGAGGTGGAAAGCCCCTAACTCGATTGATTGCTTCCAACAAAATGGCAATAAAGAGTTTTATTTGCCTTTTAACTTCCCAGTAAATACTTCAAAAGGACCTTCGTACGCTTAGAAGCTAAATTTCTTTTACTTAATTTTGTATTTGAGTGCCATAGCTTATGAACTTTTACTTTAAAAGGCTTACTTAACAAATAGCTTAGCCTTTTGTTTCTTGAGCTTCTAGAGAAAAGTTATTTGTTGATTCGTTTCTTAAAATTACTTCATTTGTCTAAACGAGTTTCAGAAAAATAAATGGTAACTTGAACTCTGAAATATTTAAGAATATTATTCTCTGGTTTTAGTTTGCTAGGAGTTACATATTATAATTCGTAACTTAAGGATTGTCAGCAAAAACGTGTATTTAAAGTTCTCTTGAAAAGGTTTGAGTTGCATGAAGCTTCTTATTTTTGAACTTAAATTTTGAAAGATTTTTAACCCTCGGTCACTTAATTCTCATTAGAGAAAGAAATGTTGACTTAAAACAAACCTGTGAAAAGTTTCTTTGTTATATCTACTGTAGTTTTAATGATCACTGTTATGTTAGTAATGCCTCTCGTTTAAGGTTACTAAGCATTTCTGGTTTTCGTTTTTAGTTAAGTGTTAACATTTTTGAAAATTACAAATAAGCAAAAAATTTGTTTGCTGAGTTAAAATGTAACGGAAAAATAATTCATGAATTTATTAAAATTAGAAAAATGCTAGTATTTCAAATCTAAGAAGACTTCAAAAATCATACTATGTTGCAAAAATATGTTTCTGTATTTCCCTCAAATTCAGAAACCTTTTATTATTCATAAATACTATGATTATAATTCAGTTTATATATATATATATATATATATACATTCATATATTTCATAAGTCTTGTTTTTATAAGGTACTTAATCTGTATTTTAAAACGGTGATTAAGTTTTGAAATTATTTCCATACATTTTTTATAACTTAGGACATAGAACAAATTTGAGTATTTCATGAACTCTTAATAAATAAAACAATATCTGACAAGAAACAGCTTTAGTGAACAAATATTAATTATTTCATCTCTCCATTTGCTTAAGTTTCAACAAAATATTGTTCTTAATTTAATATCAGTATTAATAGTAATAACATTTTTTTTCTCAAAACTCACTCATACATGAATATATATATATATATATATATATATACATGACACATCTCGGCAAAGTTAGTACTTATATTGATATTAAGCAAAAAATACCTGTCGTTTATTGTAATGAATAATATAATTTACTAAATGATTCTAGAGTATTATGTGTATTTATAACTCCATGTCATTACGAAATAAAACGAGGGGGGTTAAATGGTTCACAAAGCTGGTGTCAGCAAAGAGAGCTTTAGACACAAAATACTTTTTTATGACAGGTATGGAAACAAAAGTTCACATAAATAATATTATTAAATCAGGATTGAACGAGATTCGGTAAGTTATTAAAACAAGCGCGAATTAAAAGATGAAATTAGTTAATTTTAAATGTCGAGGAAACGGTATTTAGCGTTAGGAAATTAAATCAAAAGAAAACAAAAGACGGTCACTCGCACATATACACATGTTAATATGTATATATCACACCGCTTGTGATTTATGTCATATCCTTGTTGATGTTTTATTTCGTTATTTTATATTTGATGTTGATATTCATGAAAATAATACACTAGTTCAAACTAATGAATATTTTCTTTATTTGATTCTTTTGGAATTTTCTTCTTAATTATATTTCCAAGCCATGGCAGAAAATAGTGTTTGAGTTGGAGTAGCTGACACTGCAGCGATAACTGAAAAAAGAACAAAGAGCATGTTAAACTTTAACCCAAAATACTTTTGATACAGGAAACAGGAATTTCCCGGAATAAGTTTGGTAGTCTTTGTAGAGTCAAGAATTAAGAAGGGCTCTTGAGGTATTTCGAAACGCGCTGCTCGAAGTAGAAAATTAGTATATTTAAATATAGAAGAAAAATGCTTTTTCGCGTAGTAAAACGTAAAATAAAGAAAAAAGATAGTAAATTGATTTATCATCTCAAATTCTTTCTTCTGCTTGATCATAAAACAACTGCCATTGTTATTAATGACCCAGAGCAAAATTTGAAATTTTTTTTACAGAATTTATTAAGCCTAGACATTTTTAATTTTCATTAGCATTACTACGCGTTGTGTCTGTGGGATATCAGGATTCTAACACCATTCTGTGGAAACAACACCGGTCATGAGCTTGTAACAATAGACTAAACGGCTATCTCAGCTGACGAAAGTGGAAACACGATGAATGTTTCCGAATACTCGATATAATTTTTGTAAAAATTAAGTAAATTCATCCCAGCTAGGAAATTCGGCTGTTTTGAAAGACATTTGTAATGTTTTCGAATTTTTCTTTCTAGTTTCAAAATACCAATACAGATTAGCATAATTCCTTTAAGTTTATTATTTTTAATTATCAGAACCTATTTGTATGTAACAGAATTTTGTCAGTTAATTTACGAAATCCTTTTCCCGATTTATGTATCATTTTTTTTTTAAATCTGAAATCAAAATTTTATTATTGTAGTTTGATTCCAAGATTTTGAATTATTCATACAATTTGAATCATCCCATTACTAATTTGATCTCGGATGTGTGATGAGCGGTTGTGAAAGAACAGCCTCACTATAGTTCATGCATGTCGTAAGAGGCGACTAAAATGGGTACCTAGTGCATGAGGTATAGCCCAACACCCTGGCACTGGGAAGTATACGGGCTTGCCATTTTTAAGTAGACACTTGCATCATGACCCCGATGCACCCTAGTTATCTTTTTCCTTTTCTATGGTGGTTATTGTCTCTGGCAAACATGGATGATGCATCTCCGAGAAAACCTAACGATCTTTCTTTATTTTCAACCCTCCTTATTGTCAACCAATATTTATTTTTCTAAATTTTGTTTCACTTGTCTAGACTAATATTACATCTTGTTTGGCGTAGCATGGACATGTCTGGCTTTGTCGCCCTTAAACTTTACTACTCACTCACTAATTCTATTTCAGATCAATACGATTTTTTTTTACTCACTGTCCACAACAAGTTTAACATAACAAACTAAATTTATTACATATTTATGAATTCATGCCGGTATTGTAATGACACCCTACGACCATCAATTCAAAATTCGGTCTTATCTGATATGGAGAGGTGAAAGTGATGGATTGCAAGTGTGGTGAAAAAGAAACTTTCGCCAAGGCGCAAAGTTCAGAAGTGTTTCAACAATCGTATTGAAATTCTAATTCGTTAAGAATCTCAATAAATTTTGTAGATTTGTGATCATGGTAAGCAATAAATTAAAAAAAATAAAAAGATCAATGCACTAATTATTAAAAACACTTTCAAATAATATAACAACATAAAATAGCATGTTACAATAAATTATAAAAGTAAATGTGTATCAGACGTATATGTATAATTATAGTTTAATAAACTGTTTTTCAAAATAACAAAAGTATGATGAATTTTCTTCGTTTAATGTTCATTGCTTGGATTTTTTTTCTCGAAACACTAACTTATTGAAAAAAAACATTCATTTTTATCATACACTATGTTTATAACATGTGCAACAACTTAAAAATCAGTAAAAGTAAAAATTAAAATTGGTGTGTTTGTACAAGCTGATTTAAATTACAATAGTATATATTTCCTGCTTGTAGAAATAAATATTAGAATTCTCTGTTTGTAGAAATAAATATTCTTCAAAAATGCAAAATAATTTTTGAATGTCCTTGAGATACATAATAATCTTCCAGATAATATTAAATGTTCTTTGTAAATGCAGCATTAAAAGAAGTATGTTTTTGAAAATTACTGAATTAAAAATCCTGTTAATAAACCAAAAATTTGTTCCCATCATGAAAAACATTATTTATAACAATTTAAGTAATAATTTCAAAATAGGATTGTTGATTTCTTTCGGTTAATTAGTCCGAAATGTTTCCTTTACTTGAATTTTCCCATCCTTCATCAACAGGCGAAGCAAAATAAATTTCAAACAAACCAAATCACAAAACATATTAGCAGACAAACACTTTTTACTGTCTTATTATTTACATTTATTTTCTATGGACAATCTTGAAGTAGAAAGTTTCACCTTCCGAAGCCAGAGAACCATGAAAATTGTTAGATACTTAGTATTTTTCATTTATGTTTATTTACATCATTTACTTTTAAGGCATTTTGAGGAAATCAACCAAACTAGTCATTGACAGGGCAAATATAATGTGATGTAGTGAATATTCCAAGGCTTTTTCGTATTTATTTCTTATTAGCAATCGCATCAATAAAATATTCTACATAGGATAAATGAAATTATAATTTCAAAATTTAATATAGTAATAACAATTTCGAATCATAATAAATAAACAAAAGATCTTGATGTACAATTTTTCATAACCAATGAAAATCAATACAATTTTAAAAAACAAAACAAAAGAAATTTAACTTATAGATTTTAAAGCTTAATTATACGAATCGTGAATTTATACGTTTTAATTCTGATATATAATAATGTTTAATTCTGAATAATAATAAAAAAAATACTCATAAAATATGTTGCTTTTTCTCACTATTAAATATAAGTACCACAAGAACCAACAAATTTTGGAAAATTCAGAATTACACTAATTATAAGTAATCTTTTTCTCGGTAAATTTAAGCATATTAACAAAATTACCATTTTTGATGAGAGGAAACGATTTTTAGGGCACATTCTAGTTGAAATCTATTGAAGTTGTAACATTATTTGTGGTTTCTATGCAAGTCATCTTGTAGACTTTTGCAACACAACAACCTATGTCACATACTTGTCAATGGTATATTTGATGTTAATATTGGGAAAAAGAATGCATTCAGTCAGATTAATGGAAATGTTCATTTATTTAATCATTTTGGAGTTTTTTTTCGATTATATTTCCAAGCTATGATGCAAGAAACATAGTGTTGATTTACCTTACGTAGAAAGTTGTTACGGCACCACGCTTCTTTCTGACTCTTGTATCAGAATTTAATTTATTTTAATAAACTTTAAACTACGATAAGTAGTCCAAGGAAACTAAAGACTATTTCCAGCTTAAATATTTATTTATCAATTACTATAATATAATGGCTCTCTTCTGATCTCAATCCTACCGAACTGATTTAATTAGTGTTTAGAATAAAATATCTTACCGAGGTCTCTCAGTTAAAATCATTTGACAATCCTTCAGTATCACCAATAGTCAATAACTGTCACTCTTGTTAGTAACATCAGTTACTTTCTATATCTATAACCAGAGTTACGTTCTATCTCTCCTAAATTTCAATTTACTTATGTTCGTTATATAATAATCATTTCACTTTATTTCAACCTAAATCTAATTAACTTAATCACATTTCATTTTGGTTGGGAAGAAATTGTTGTTTTATGCAATAAATCTCAATGAAAGACTCCAAAGTAAGTGAAGAGAAAATCGCGAAGAGCCCAACTTCACTAAGTTATATCAAATAACAGAGCAAATTGAACATTAAATCGCTCATACCAATTTTATAACAAGGCAGAAAACGAGATTTCCATGAAATAATCTCTTCTTTAGTCTTTGCTTCGTCAGCAATTAAAACGAGCTTATGACTACTTATAAAATATGCTATATATAAACTAAAAAGAGGAAATCAGTATATGAAATTGGGGGAATAGCAGTTTCTCTCGTTAAGAAATATTACATCTGTTTATCATCACACACACCAGCACTTCATTTAAAAAAATTAGAAAGGCACAGGTTAAATATGTTAAGATACACTTTAAAATTACCATGACCAGATCGAAACTGCGCGATTTTAATAAATGTATAAAAACGAAGAAACTACAGTCTATCTGGAATGTTTGGGAAAAACTTGTTTGTCAGAACAGAATAAGTTGATAGGTTGCACAAATTGTTTCAGAATGTAACAACGTTCCCTTTGCTTTTTTCATAGAAAATGATTTAGTATTATTAACTGAGAAATAAATATCTCGTTTGGAAATATTAACTGAGAAATAAATATCTCGTTTGGTAATATTAACTGAGAAATAAATATCTCGTATCAGGTATTAATTTTAGCCAAGAAATCAGCCCTTTCATTTTCCAAAATTCCAGATTAGCTTAGAGTAAAATTTTGAAACAATAAACTATTTTCAAAATTTATCATGAATATATTTTTATAAGCTATTATAAATATATTTAAAAATCTTAAATTGTACCATAAATAAAGTATATAAGATCAATCAATTGCTTTTAAAGAGTAAAATAAATGTAAAAACTCTATTATTAGTAACTGAGTAACATCAGAGTTTACATATAAAATCATTTTATTAAAAATATTGTTCTTAATATATTCCCTAAAAACAAATTTCATCGTCTATGATACAACTCTACGTTTTTACATTTACTACATTTTCTACATTTTTCAAATATCTGAAAATAGTATTTGGTCGAAAAAAGTATTCACAAAATATAAAGTAAGTGCTCTTAGTCTCTTGAATATTTAGCTCAAAAACATAATTTCCTGTATTAAAAAAAACATTATTAAATATTAATCTCCATGTTACAGGATTTTTCTAAAAAATTCTTATTTCTATGTGTGTTTTTTTCTTATATTTTGAAAGGTTCGTGCATTAAATTAATGCAAATGGTATTAAAGAATTAAATAGAGTGCCTCTCTTTTAAAAAATGAAACGTTTTTTGTTTTTTTACTTTTCTGAGTGTTTGCGTATTGGAAAGTAGAATTTTTGGTAGCGAAATGTATTAGTGAAGTGATCTAAATCATTAAAAAAATATATACAGGTAACATTAGGATACGAAATAAAATAGTTAAGGGATGTAGAATAGTTTAAAAATATTCAAGTATCATTTATAAAACTTTAACGATACTTGACATATCGAACTTTTTAAACTGTATGCATACAAAAAAAATTAAAAATTTTCTGAATGAGAACCTGAAAGAGTGTGTTATATTTTTAATTAGGTTGGTAAATGGGGGTAAATATTCATAAGATATATAATGATAAAAGTTAACTGAAAATAAAATGTAATACTAATTGAAGGATAAAGTCGATCATGCCTAGGTCCATGATAAGGACAAAGTTCTTGTGTCACAGTACATCTACTAATATTTATTAAGTTGACTAAAAATTATTATTATATTACTTTATTTAAAAATTCAAAGCCTTCTAAAGTTATTTATTGCTTCTAAACATATTGCTCAATGAGCGAATAATCAAAAAAATTAAAAGGATAAGAAAAAGTCAAAGTATAAGTATTATAACATCAAAACCATAGCAAGGCAATGGACGAGAATCAAATAAAAACGAAAAATGGAGCTAATGTTATCAATACTATTCCATACTTTGGAATTGAATAATGTGTATTTATACTAGTATTTTGGATCCAGCCATCACTCTTCAGTGAATTATATTATAACAAGATAGTATAAATCCAAAAAATGAAACAGAAATCCCCAAATCCAAACAAAAATTCAACTGAAGGAAAAAAGAAAGATAGGAAATATAGGAAACATTTTCATTTAGATATATATATATATATATATGTATATATATATATATATATATACTAATGTAATGATAAAAATAATCAAAATATATTAATACACTCATTGATAATTTTATAATAAAAAAGTTATAAAAGTTATATCACTCAAATACAGCAAACTTAAGCCGAGTGAAACATTTATTTCCCTCTACCAAATACTTCTGAAACACAAAAACAAACTCATGCAAAGAAATATTCATATGATTTCCATCAACACTGTAACATTCTGCTTTCTATCAATAACATCTTAACCACTAGAACACAAGAATCCAGCAAATATATATATATTGAAATCAGTGTCACAAAAGGAGCAATGTCTCAGCTTAATATAAATTCAATTGTTACTCAGCTGCATACAAAATTCAGTAGGGCTTTTTAAACAAGATCAATATTACTTTTAACATTTATACAAGGTTACTCAAAACAAACATTCGAAATCGAAAGGCTTATAACAGATTAATCACTTAAGTAAATGGAAATACCAACGGTACAAGCCATTTTAAAACCAACTGTTACGTTATAACACAAATATATATATATATATATATATATATATATATAAGGTAAAAGGGAAAAAAAAAAACCAGAAAATCTTGCCTCTTTGTTAAACTTGAAACATAATTATCTGAATAATTTATTACTTAATATTAATTGTATTTATTTTTAGCACGTTTACGTGTTTCAGGAAGGCAAAATTAAAAAATTAATGACTACTGAAAGGAAAAAAAATCCATGAATAAATTTTAAAGACTACAGAGTACAAAATCGTTAAAGAATTTAAACTTGAAGAGAGCCTAAACCTTTTGTAATATCAGATATCTTGACTCAGTGTCAAAAGAGTTACATGTTCCTGAATTTCTTTGAAATGAAAAAAAAAACATGTCTGTTCTCTCATTAAACAGAAAATATTCTACTCTAAAATGCAATTACTGTATGTAAGGTAATTTCTTTTGTAAAGACACAGAAGTATTCATCTTTCAAACAAGAAAAAAAGAGCTTCTCAAAATTAGAGGGAATCAAAAGGAAAATCATGAGATTCTAAAAATTTGATTTTTTTTTTTTTTTTAGTTTTTCATTACGAAATATAAACGATAGAATTTCTCTTTTGTTTTATTATCAAGAATACACTAAAAAGTTTTAAAAATGTGATATTTCTGTAAAATAAAATTTAATTGATGGGTCTTTGTGTTCAAATGTGTCAAACAATTTATTATAGTTATAATAAAGACTATTATTAAAATTTATAATTTTGTGTTTAAAAGTGTGAATAAAATGTAATTAATGAGTTTTTGTACAAAAATGTATATAATGTGTAAATGTGCTTTTGTAATAACATGTTATATGATATTATGCATTAGTGATATATTATTAGTGATTTATTGTAAATTTTTAAGAGATCAGGAATTAAAAAAATTAAATTTCTTGGTAAATTCTTTCATCATGGAAAATGGATAAATTGAATATTTTTAATAAATAAGCAGGTGTTATATAAATTATTCAGTGCTTTCAAAAATATCCTAAATTTCCAGCTTTCATTCCATCGATTTAAAAAGAACATGGTAAAGCAAGCAGTTGTATAATTAAAATTTGAACAATGTACAGAACTCTGAAAAGATTATTCAAGAAACTGTTCAGTTATTTGATTGCTCTGGACTTTAGAAACAATGTAATATTTGTTTTAAATTACGTTATTCCTTGCTGAAAAAAAAAATGTAAGATTTAGAAATTCTAATTATATATGTTTCTAATTATATGATTTCAAATCTTTTTTTAAAAATGAAAGAAATATGAAATAAGAAAAAAAAATGTTTAAAATTTCCGATTCGGTTATTTTTTTTTTGAAACTATTTTCCATTTTAAAAGTTTTAACAGTTTTTAATTTCTTATTCAGTTATAGAGTCCTAAATGAAGAAACCAAATATTCTCAAAACAATTTATTTGACAATTAAATTTTGAAAGCCGTTATTTGTTGCTAGTCTGTCCCACTTGCAAATTAACATTATTCATCATCACATCATTATCCCAATTTTGATCTGCCGAAAAGAGGTGACAGTTTGAGAAGTGAAAGAAAATAGAACTTTTTTTATTCGTTTATTAATATTTACTGTACAATATAATTCACACCGTTTCTAGAATTAGTGTATAAATATATTAGATAATCATATTATTAGTTAAGTGAGAAAAAGCTGATTAATCTTATTGTCATGTGCGCATTTTTTTTTGAACAGTGGTGAACTCTTCCTGGACCGGATGATAATTGTTGATGAATAGTGAATTACTTACAAACCCATAGCAAGGAAAAAAGCATATTGTGAGCTCGGATAACCTACCCTATTTTTCTTTTAACGAATACTGAGCATGAATTATATAGAATACTGTGTATAAGGATGGGATATATTGGAACCAATATATTACGAAATTTTTAATACTGGCGAAAACTCATTTGAGAGAGATACCGTCAGAAAAAGAATGATTTAAATAAAAAAATCAATGAAAAGAGATCAACAATGTGCAATAGGAAACTAATCATACTGTGCTTTATGATAATGCCAGACCATTTGCAGCTTTGGCGATTCTTCAGAAAATTGCAAAAGTAAGCGAGAAAGTTCTTTCGTCTTCACCATATTCCCCCGCCTAACAAACCGCGATTATCACATGATTCTTTCTGCAACATGCTTTGAAGGGATAAAAAAATGAAAATTTAAGTAGATGTCAACCAAGTACTATTTGAATTCCCTTCTAAAGGTCGTTGCTTTCAAAAAAGATCCTTACAAATTGCTATAAAGCTATCATGCGGTCATTAATAACGACGGAATTTCAATTGTAGAGTAAATATAAAGATGAATGAAGAATATATTATAGTCTTGCATTAACCAATCTGACAGAATTCTCCACTATACCTAATAGAATTCAATAAAACACGGGATTAATAGTAAATTGAATCTTCCGATACTTAATTTGATTTCCTAGAAAAATGATCCAATAACGGAAGGATATTATAAGTAATCAATTCTGAAGAGAAAAATTGACAAAAATTTATATTCGCAATGGAGACGGAATTCAATTTTGAACCGAGAATTGGTACTCACTAATGATATCGGAGATTTAATGTAAATTCTTATACAAATTTTCTTATAATAAACATTTCGAAAAAAGCAGACAATAATCCTGTGAGACTCACTGTTATTATATTCATTATTTTCCCTAAATTCTATTATACTTACAAAACTCTATAGTAATTAGAGTGATATATAACGCGTTCCGTACGAACAAGCATCGTAGTAAATATAATGAAATAAATTTACATTCTCATCTCAGGTGTCGTTCCTGGTCAATCAGCCGATTTTCAAAATTACGAAGTTCATCCTCAGAAACACTTGTGTTGCTTCTCAGAGCAATGTTAATAAACAATAAACCAAAAAATTAGATTTAGAAAGAAACATTAGCAGATTCTGGAGTGTTTAGGAAGGCGGAAAGAGGAGATAATTAGTGTTGCACAATTACATTCTTTTGTGTCAAAAACTGCCAAAAAGAAAAAAAGTTACTTTATAAGAAGGTGCGCATTTATTCATCAAGATGTAATCTTTGTTTACGTAATAGTCTGGAAGCATAATACATGCATTGCGCTTCAGCAACGTTCCTCTCTAGGAGAATGCTACATTCACTTTACTTCCTTCAGGAATAAATTCCGGTTTAAGCATTCCTCTTACGTTAAAAAAAAAACCTCTGAATATTGTCTTCATTCCATCCTTTTGTAATAGAAATATCTTCGCTTTTGCTATGAGTTCAATAATCTTCGTGTTGTTTGCATGTTCGAAATTGTTTGATAGTTTTGAACAGCAACAACCAATTATGAATAAACATTTTAAATTTTTTGCGCTTTTTCAATAACTTATCTGATTAATCTGTTCAGTTTCATTGCTGCATTCATTACACACACACCTTTTTTTTTTTGCAAACCAATAATCTTCAATTTTGCTACTTTTGCAACAAAATGCTAATGCATGTTCTCATAAAAAAGACCGACATTTGCATTTCTTGAACAAAAATACATCAAAGTTTCAGAATATCTGCTTTTTTTCCTCCTGGCTATTTTTTAAACAAAAAAAAAACCTGGGCCTATCATCCAATAAACCTCTACATAATATTCCGGGAATGATATTGATGATGCCATAACAGCGTATTTTTCCGCGTTCAAAGAAATGAATGACTTGAAGTATTTATTGCAAGGAAAATTCGTTTACAAAAGTTCATTGATACTGGAGGGAGCTAATTTTACTAACTCTAATATTTGATAAGTTTAACTGAACCCTTTAAGACGTATCTCAAAAATTTCAGATCGACCCTGCTATTGCCCCACTTTTAGAAATCTGGAAGCAAATCAAGATTAAAACTTAAAGAAAGTAAAATAACTTGTTCTCAATACAGTTGATTAAAGATCTAATTTAACCAACAAAAAGGTTTGGATAAATAATTATCGACTTGTTTTATTAAATATTAGAATTAAAGTAAATGATAAAATTATAAAACTTATCAATTAAATGTTAGAATTGAAGCAAATGGTAAAATAATAATTAAAGTAATCAATTAAGTATAAGAATTGAAACAAACTATAAAATGTTGAGGGGATCAATAATATTATTTTGAGATATTAGAATTAAAACAAACGAGAAATTATGAATTGGAATAAGTTTTATATCTTTAAAACACAGTACATAATTAAAAAAGCATAAACATACACATACAAATAAAAAATAATTGCATGCACAAACACCGAAATACATTAATAAAAAAAGCAATTTCTAATATTATTTAA
This sequence comes from Nephila pilipes, assembly GCA_019974015.1. Taxonomy (NCBI): domain Eukaryota; kingdom Metazoa; phylum Arthropoda; class Arachnida; order Araneae; family Nephilidae; genus Nephila; species Nephila pilipes. The sequence goes on from BMAW01121495.1 coordinate 47,366, forward strand.
CTCCACTAATAATATTTTACCTCATTAAACTTTCAAGTTTAAATACACAGGTTTGCTTACTCTTGGGATTTGGAAATAATTATTAAAGGCTTTTGTTAAAAAAAAATATTTTATTTTCATACATCTAATGTATTAATACTTCTAGTTCATTATTTAAGATATTAATTTGGATGTAAAAATATTTTTTTTTCATTCCATTGAGAAAGAAATTCTTTTTTTAATTCATAAGCTGAGGTATTTCTTAAAGAGATTTTAAACATTTATTTTCATATTTTCTAGTTACTTTTTGTGAATTGATGATTTGTGAATTGTATACTGCTGTTTGTAGAAAATGCAACACCATGAAAGAATCATCAGAATCAAATGAAATTTGATGCAGAAACGACTTGTACTGATACAAATAAATGATGAAATTTTCAAAACAAAAGAAACAAATTAAGCGTCCGAAATCAGTATTTGGTGCAGCCACCATGCGCTGCAATAAGTGCTGCTATACGACGTGGCATGGAGTCAAACAGATGTTGAATATCTGCTTGAGGAAGAGAATTCCATATCGCTTGTATGCGCAACCAAAGTTCGTCTTTGGAAACTGCAGGACGCGGATCACGAGCGAGACGCCGACCAACCATATCCCACACGTGCTCAATAGGCGACATATCCGGTGAATAAGCAGGCCAAGGAAGAAGTTGCATGCGTTGTGCTGAACAGAAGTCTCGAACAGTCCGCGCAACATGTGGGCGTGCATTATCCTGCTGAAAGATAGCTCCAGGGATGCCTTGAAGGAAAGGAACGACTTCGGGCTGTAGCACTTCACGGACGTACCTGTTGCTATTGAGATTACCCTCAATTCGTATCAAATTGGATCGTCCATGATACGAAATCGCACCCCAGACCATAACTCCGGGTGTTCGACCACTATGTCGTTCAATAATACACTCAGGAAGGCAGCGTTGACCGGCATAACGTCTAACACGAACACGGCCATCATGGGTCCACAAATTGAAGCGTGATTCATCTGAAAAGACAACTTGGTGCCAATCAGCTCGCCTGTCTCTGTGCTCAAGAGCCCACTGCCGACGCAGCCGTCGATGATTCGCCGTGAGGGGAATCCTGTATAAAGGCACCCTTGCACGCAATCCACGGCGCAGCAGACGACGACGAATTGACGAAGCCGACAATTGTACACCTGTAGCAGTAGACCAACGTGCTGCCAGCTGCCTGGAGGAAGCTGTGCGATCATTCACCGCCATGCGGAGCAGGTGTCGATCATCGCGCTCTGACGTCACCTTCTGTCGTCCAGTGCCTGTTTTTCGAGTTGTTCGGTTCTCGTCGGTCCACTGCTTCCAAACTCGCATCACTGTGGAACTGTTCCGCTGCATACGAGCTGCTATTGCGCGATAGGAAAATCCTCCTTCTCGAAGGCCGATTATCCTCCCTCGTTCAAACTCCGTAAGTTGCTTGAATTTCTTATTCTTCCGTCGTGGAGGCATACTCAGGTCTCACTAAACGTTTGCCACTAACAAATAATCATAGACTTTTTTCAACGTCCCGCTACAGAACTTTATTTATACGCTTTCAGCATCAATTCAGAGGGCGCTGCGCGCGCCGCGCACGCGCGATGGCTCTGAAACTTTATTAATTTGCATAATATCCTATAATTGACATTTGCTGCGAATTTCATTTGATTCTGATGATTCCTTCATGGTGTTGCATTTTCTACAAACAGCAGTTTATATAAATAAGCATTTGAGTTTGTAAAGTATAAGTAAAAGTAAGATATAAATAGGTAAATTATAAATAAATAAAGTAATTAACATTGAGGAAATGCAAGTAAGAGTAAAACATAAGCAGGTAGATTATAAATAAGTAAATACATGGAAATGAATTATAAATAAGTAAATACATGTAAATGAATTATAAATAAG
>BMAW01121495.1:49300-64232 GCA_019974015.1 Nephila pilipes
AATGAATTATAAATAAGTAAATACATGTAAATGAATTATAAATAAGTAAATACATGTAAATGAATTATAAATAAGTAAAATATAAGTAAGTGAAATACATGTAAAAAAGTATAAGCAAAATATTATATACGATATGATTGTCTTTGTGATGTGAATAATTTCGCTTTTCTATTCTAGTGTTAAATATCTAGGTCGTCATAGTGTTAATGATAATACAAAATCACAGAATTTCTTAGTTTTGCTCACGGAGAACTTATAAAAAGAAACATACACACACAAACATGTATATATATATATATATATATATATATATATATATTATATCCAAACTTCAAATTGAAACGATATTTAGAAATTTACATTAAGAATACAACTCTACGAAAGTTATTATTTTACAAAATGTATGTAATATTATTTAATTTAAGCAATTAAACTAGATAGCATTCCACTAACATCTTTTCTTGAGTTTTGGAATATGAGGAACTTTTGTACTATTCATACACATTCTAAAATGCAAAATTAATGCCTTTTTATCAAAAGAATTTCAACAATAAAAGGAATCAAATTAAATGATTAACCTGAGCAAACTATTAATTAAAATTAAGTATTAAAATTTCAGTAGGCGATGAAATATTTAAGTAAATGATAACTAATTAATTATATCAATAATTTTCTGTATCCAGATATTAAAATTGAAGGAGATTATAAATTATAAACTTAAATATGTCATCAGAGAAATTATACGATTTTTGCCGCAAAACAAAAACCAAATAGATTCTTAAGAATTAATCTACTCGAATAATTTGATATTACTTCTTACTGAACATATTCCAGAATTATTTTTATTGAAAAATGTAAGATTAAATTCAAAGATTATCAATTCTGTCTAGGTTGGAAACATTACGGCAATCAAAATACATGTAAAACTATTTGTGTGTATCGAACCAAATGAATAAAATGAATTTCTTTTAAAACTCGCTCAATGTTTATCATATACTAAGTTTATAGCATTTCAAGCAATAAATGAATACAGATATTATATTTTAATAAATTAAAAACGCGGTGTTTCATAAGATGAATGATAGATTGAAAAACAGACATCAGTGAATAATTTTAAAGTTAATATGTATGAAAGGTTTTCTCTCCTATTATTTAAAGGGAACGAAAAAGTTCTATATCCATCATGTTAAGTTTTTTGAATTCATGTACATTTTCCTATAAAATGTACATGTTAGAATTTTAAATCTATTATTTCATATTTAGTAACATGTTTTACGTGTTTTAAAAGAATATTTTCTTTCTATGTATAACAGAAATGTTTTATAAATTATTTACTCATTACAACTTTTAAATTAGTATTTGTAACACAATTTAACTGAGTAACTTCAATCCCATTTTTTAGTTATTTTATTTGATATTACATTGCATATAAATAACAATAAATATTGAAATCTTAGGTTTTATAGCTATTGAGGGAAAGGGACATGAACTTGAAAAAATCCATCTTTTGAATATTTCACTGATGTGTTTATTGATGATTAAATTTTTGTTCGCTTTTGTATAAAGAATTATCACCTTCTTATAACTCCTAAGAACCTTCAAGTTTCTCTTTTACAGGTTTGTTCGTTTTTAATGCATTTTTTTAGTTTTGGATATTGTTTCCACATTCTGTGGATAATGTGACCTTTTTTTTCTGTTCCTCGAAATTCTACTCTCACAGATTACCTGGTTAAATTTTATTCCTGCACATAGTGTGGCACTCTATTCTATTCCCTTCATTAAAGAGATAAACAACGTAAAAGAAAAATTTTAAAGATTCGATGGTACGTTTCATCTACGCTTGCTCACAATGAAATCCTCACCAGTTTTCAGATAAAAAAAATCATCATTTTCCTTCCTGTTTTTCGAAATGAAGTGAAAATATTAAGGAAATATTTAAAAGGTACATAAACATTTAAGGGACACCGGATGTCTAGATCTTCATAGAGATATTGTCTAAGGGTTTACTGAAAATGTTTATCAGAAAAATGAGAAAAAGTAAACATAAATAATAACATATGTAGAGCCATAAATGAAGCTACGCAATTCGTTGTTATCGGTGAATGTGCTCTAATGAATGCAAAAGGCGTTTTCATAGGTTGGAATATAATTATAAGGACGATTTCTTTAGAATACGAAGGGTATCATATTTTTTACGGATTTTTAAAAAAATAAATTCGATCAATAGACAATATTGTTATCTGTTACCCCATTAATAAATTCCATTCCTCATGGGGATACATTTTGAGAATGCGGTAATTGTTTTTAAACACCGCCACACACACACACACATACATATATATATATGTATGTGTGTGTGTGGCGGTGTGTGTATTTATATATATATATATATATATATATATGGGGTGTTTAAATATATATATATATATACATAAGAGTTGTGTGAATTGTATGTGAGATATATGTACAATTTATAAAATAGATTAATTCTAATTTTTATTTTTTGTTGTGGTTAGTGTTTAATTTTTATTTTTTGTTGTTGTTAGTGTTTAATTTTTATTTAGTTTCATTTTTCAGTTTCCTCTCTTATAACATTTTATAATCTTAGTTAAAGTCTATTTATTACTTTATTCTAGACGACATTTTTTTTCTCTTAATTCTATATCTAATTAATTACCATCTTTATGTCCTATAATTTGATTTTTTCGTGACAAGTGTTAGCTTTTGTTATAAAAACGGCGATATAAATGCTATTTAAGTTGAGTGACATTGCTTCCAGTTTGTTGTGAAAAATTAATTTGCTTTTTTGATTATTAGAGCTAGTTATTTTTTTTATTTTGTTCTTATTATTTAATTTAGAAGTATTATGAAACTTTTCCTTCATTTCCTCTAATTTTGCTCATTGTGTTATACCATACTGTGCATTTTGTTTTATAGAATTCTTACTGGATGTGAATGTTTCATCATCAAAATTTGTCTCAGCTGATTACCTCAATCCTAATCTAAAGACAGTATTAAATAGTTTTATTCCCATTTCATTTTATAGAAAATTTTAATTTCATTTTTAAAGGATTTTCTTCCTCAATTATCTCTTGTTGCTTTTATCTCCTTATATTTCTGAATATTAACCTTTTTAAAACATTTTTTAAATAATATTATTCTTAAGATTTTTTAATCAAAATGTTTAAGATTTCTTCTGCACTTTCAAAATTTATTTTATGTCTACTAAATTTTAAATTTAGTTTTATGATATATATATATATATAGTGAAAAAGTACATTGATCGGGCGATGGAGGTGTATTACATTGTTAATATTAGAAATAAAAACCGGCATAATGTTTTCTTTGACATCATAAATATGAGGCAATATGTTGTAAAATAAGTGTTTCTACCATTTAGATGAAAATTATCATTTACTTAAATGTAAAAAATTATTCTTTCGAATGTGTACTCATTGGAAATTTTAAAATCCATTTTTTCATTTATTAATAAAAAGTTTAAGAAAACTTTCATCATACTACATGGAATTCTTACTTTCCTTTTAAATATTTTGATTTAATAATTTATCTCAATGAGAATTCTAGAGTAAGTATGAGCTTGCCACTGATAAGAATAATTTTGTGTCATTGTGGTAACAGATTTATAAATTAATTCGTAATAAAAGATAATGAAAGCAAATAATTTAATTATACTCAGCACAAATTATAGAAAGTAATCCTTTTCCACTAAGTATCTTTTATTCTGTTCTAAAGATTAATTTTACAACAGCTGCTTTGTAACTCTATTAAATTAAATACATGTTAATGCAAATGAAGTACCATTTTCTACTTTTATTTCGGAATACAGGCTTGCATCAGAAGTTTTCAGATTTCTTCAATTTCCGTAATGTAAAAGCAAATCCATTTCCGTATTTAGCTCCTCCCTTGACGTAAATGCTTGCATTATTGAAAATCACATTTGTGTTAAGATTTTAAATTACCAATAATGAAAATACAATTCGTAACAATATTCAATAGAAATGTATCGGGGAAACATTTCTAAATCGATTCATTGAAGAGTAAAAGGGAAAATAAAAGAAACAAAGTCTACCATTTATTGGAAAACCTTTACATAGTCATTAACTATTCCAAATTCAATAAAGATGTAACCAAAATAATACACTTCTTGTTCAAACGACATTTTCACTTTCAGCATCATTAGTACACACGAACTAGTTTCTTTGTCCAATCGGAAATATCATTCCTTCAGTTGGGAGACAAAAGCGTCTGAAACGAGGGTACGAATGTTTTGAGGATTCCTGTAAAATAATGTGATAAATATTATAAGGGGATTCTCATGCAGATTTTCCGTTAATTAACTTCTTAGGACCTTCATATGGTTTGAACTGTATTGTGTGAATAAATCTTGACGTATAAATTAGAACAGAAGTACTATGAAGTGCATTTATTTACATACTTGTAAGATAGTGTTTTAAAGGTGCGAAGAATTTTGTATTGGAGTTTAGTAGTGAGAGATTTAATCATGACTGAATGTTAATATCGCATTGAGAAGCAACACGAATGCTATTGGCAACGGACCTCATAATTTTTAAGCATTCCCACGTGACGAGAATAACGCCTGAGTTGGCAACTCCCTCTCAAAAACTGGTCACCACACCAGTGGAAGAATTTACCCCCTTTGACAAGATTCAACACCGTTGTTAGTCTTTAGTGGCATCAGGGCTCGAGCTCATCTCTCGATAAATGCAACTCCGGCGACATGTCCACAATAATGACCATCTAGATATTAAAGGCGGGGTAATGAGAAAGTGAGATTGAAGTGTTTTACCCATAGATTAATCCCATGACTACGCTTCTAAGGGGAAAAAAATTAGAACTTGGTGATAAGTGGGAATTGATAATCTTTGAGCTGAGATTTAGTCGCATCCAACTTACATTATTATGTTTGACTAAGATCCGGTTGGTCAGCTGTAAGTGCAGTGAACGGACATTTAGTCGGATCCAGGTACAAGTTTATTATAGACTCAGATGTGGTTAGTCAGTTGTAAGAAAAATCCGCAGATGAGATAAATATATTTTTTTAATTTTTCTTACAGGAAAAAAATTATACTGCCTGATTATTTGAATATTTTCTAGGTTAAGGAGTTTAATTGAAATTTATGGAGTAAATATGAACTATTAGTGAAACTAAAGCGTCACAAGGTATGCATTCATGATTTAAAAATTTTTGGCAACCTAAATTTACATTAAATTCATCATGCCAGTTTTGGAAGTGTAATTTCTGCAATTCATACTTTCCATACGTATATAATTAATACATTGTAAGAGTTTTGCATTTTTTCCTTCTTATTTACAAAGAAATACATCTCAGATGATGTCAGATATCCCTTTTTTAATTATTTAAAAAATTAATCACATCTGAGTAAGAAATATTATTTTCTTTACTTCAGTTTTCTTCTCATGATTTTATTTCTTTTTCCTAAAATTTGAAAAGCTCTTATGTATGTTTTCAAAAAACTGTAATACCTGATTATTTCTCTCTATTTTTAATATTACACAATTTTTTTTGATAATGTAAAAAACAGATCAATTTACGTTTCATGATTTCTCATTTTAGTTTCTTTTATTGAAATCTCTTTTTTAAAAAAAATTAATAAGATTTTGCTTTATCTGGAAAATTTCATTTTACTCTGTAATCGAAATTTAATTTCATTCTTGTGTCATCATATTACTAGAACTCGTAATCATATCTGTTGTTTAGTATTGGAAATTCGTTTTAAGAGGAGAGAGGTTAACTGTATCACTCTTTATTTCAAGAGAAAATGTCAGTTTTTTTTTGAATATTACTGAGCCCTCTTTCTTATAATTGTTAGTGTTATATTTTAAAATATAAAGAATGTATTATTAACAAACATATTTTAGATTTTTTTTTTCTCTTTTCATAGTAACGATACAAATATAAATGTAGAACATTTGTGAATTTTTTCAACTTCATTCATTAAGAAAATAAGTCTAAACTCTCCCAAGATAGGATGAATACGCATAAGCCCTTTCTCTGCAAAAATTTACAATTCGAGTATTCTTGCAATAAACTTCTGCGCACAGATTGACGTATATCATACGTCAATGGGTATAAGTTGATAAGGGTAATAAATACGCCTGGGAACAAAATTATAAACGTAGCACAAAATACAAATTACGAGACTATTAAAAATGATTGCAGCTGTCTTTCTATTTACTAACATTATGAAATTTGGTTATTTGTATACAGTAAATACAATTTTTTTTTTCAATAAACCTTCAAATCCTCTTGGGTTGCACAATATTTGGAATAAAAGATATTTGAATAAGAGAATTTAAAATGCTAATACAATCAATACTTGATTCATAATTTTATGCAGCTAAACTGTAGGATGTCCTGGCAAGTAATGACGTTGAAAACCAATTGGTCTAAAAAGAATGGGCATAACATTTCGCTTTGTGATATGGCACGAAACTCATTAGTCGTCGACGAATCGTAGACCACTTCAACTGCTGCTATTCTCCATATGTGAGTATTGTATCGATTGACTTTACATTTGGTATAAAACGTTGCTTTATTATTTAATACATACTTAGATATGATGGACTCGCATTTGTAGAACTCATTAAGTGGCAATGCGTAAAAGTCAAATCTTTGTCCCTTATCATTTTGGGTACCATGGTATACCAGCTGTAACTTACGAACATTGACGAAATAAATGTTCGACTAACTACGGCGATTGAAAATGATTATCGAAATACGCTGAAAAAATAAAAAGTGAATTCTATTATAGATTGGATACTGTTTGTGCTTCTGGGGGTGATTATGTTGAGCGTTCGTAATTTTGTGAGATTTAAAGTTTATTTTTTGAATTAAAATATCCCAAAATGTTATAAATTCTTTTCTTTTGTTTCAGTATCTCTTCAGAGTTAGGATATTTCTTTGTTAACATCTTGCATAATTTGAAGTGGAATTTCCTTAAAAAAATAGCACGCTTTGTACATGTAACTTCTGAGTAATTATTTAATTTTTATGGATATATTTTTGTTGCAATAATTTCTTTCACTATCGAGAGTCACTGATGTTCTCGACATTCAAGAGGCACCTAAAGGAGAAAGGTACCTATCATTTGTAAATTATTGTTTATATTTTAAAAACGAATGGAAAGTTATTTTAATGTCTTGCCTTCAGTAATGATGACATGTCAGCATACAATAATGAATGATGACTCCCTAATACCATTCCCCATTCGGAACGAACCGAGAGAGTTGCTGCAGAAAAGACATTCTTTCTCTCATTTAGAGTACTTTACTGAAAAGCATTAAATTTAAATGAGAATTTATACTTCAGGAGAATTGAAAATAATTCTGAAGTTAATTAAAAGACCTGACTTCAGAGAATTTATGCGCATAACTCAATTTTTTACTTTCTCTCGGTTAAATATTAAAACGTAGCCTAAACTTACTATGAGAAATAAACTATTATTTCTATATAAAGATTATAATTTTTCAGATTGTCTATGGCTGTCACTTACTAAGCAGATTAATTCCAAACTATGCCAAAAGACATAAGAGTTTAGGTCTGGGCACTTTAGCTACACCAACAATTTATGAACGAAAGCACTTAAAGGGAATTAAATTAACAAATAAAATCAGCTGACAGAAAGAAGTGAGAATGAGAAAAATTTCCTTCGCCATTACAGATAATAGTTCTCCACTGCTTCTTATTGAATGGACACTGAGGCCATTTTTTAATTTTTAGTTTAATTTTAAGTACACGAAACCAAAGTTAGCTATTCAAGACAGACAGGGCAATCTTTCCTCGAAGTTGTCCAGGGCACTCCGATAAAAAGAAGCGCACGTGTTAGAGCAGCAGCGGTGCATACTCTCTACTAGGAGTCTCCCTTTTATAGAATCACTTTTTCTATTTAACTGATGAATGATTCGTCGACAATCAGACAATGAATCATTCTTAGATCACATCAGACTTAAGAGGTTAAACTCTCATCAAAGGAATTGAGAGTTAAGCTTAAAATATAGTGATCGATACGCCACCATGTGAGATCACTGTAATTCAAATCCCTTGGTCGCGGGTTCTCTTCCACTTTAATAAAAGGCACTTAGATCTTAACATATTCGTATATTTCACAGATTATGGGGATCCTAGCTCTGATAAAGTAACATTTGGTTAGACATAATGTCTCTTTATTTATTTAAGTGTTCAAGTCTTGATTCCTTGATCGTCATCGCTTTCTATTAAATTAAAATACCACTATATGATCACATAATCTTAAAATTTTTAAGATATTAATATTTATTCTTACCTTAGTATGTTGAGAAAAGGTAGCGTTTCATTAATAGCAGACGAACACTAAGATTTAATTCACTTCTTAGCAGTTTCATTTCTTCATCTGTCGACTCACACCTGAGGTAACAAATGTGTAAGAATTCCAAGACGTCACAGTAGCCCCTATGCTTCCTGAAAGTCGGTCATAGTGACCTGACCGAAGGATCTTATGTGAACCTAACTGTCCAACAAGAGCGTGTCTTGTACAGAAGACAATCGCGTGTGATGGTCTCAGACCCAGTTTGCAATTTGTCATATAGACGGAATACAAGCTTGATCCTGTCAACAGACAAAGTCTGCTGCTCACCAAAGGTGTTCAGTTTCAAATTCTTAATTTTTCGAGATAGAGCTTTATAGGATCAATCATTTGATTTTTGCAGAGGTCTGAACATCCTCTTAGATCTCTATGGTCGAAAACATGGCTTGTTTTAGCTTACTTTTACTTGTAAATACGTTATTTATTTAGTAATTTGAAGTTGAAAATAAAATGGATTGTAAGTTTTCTATGCTATTCCTTTCTTATTTTTGTAATTGAGGAACTTGACACTGATATTTAAAGTCGTGTGGCATAATTTAGGGTTAATCAAGTTTGTTAGGTAACAGCCACTTAGGATTACATACGGTAAAGGTATGACAAATACGAGTAATAATGGCCAAGAAAGCTAATAATAAAACTAATAAAAAAAAATTTTTGATTTCCTGGAATGAAATAAATTTTAAGTAATAAGATTATTGCAAAATAAATAACGTTTATTACTTACCGAAAGTTATTAGTTTTTTTTCTAAACTCCAAGTAATTTTATACTTAAAAGAGTTCGCTTTGAATCATTAATAATTTATTCATCGCTAAACTGTCGCTGAATATGCTGCAATCAAATATAAAAATAGGGGGAACTATTATATGTAAGGGCGCAAATCACGAACAGTTATAAATTGTTCATCATTAACTACGATTAATAAAAAAAGAGAATAAAAAGTTTAAGTAGTATTAAATGTTTTAAATTTTATTCCAAGAGTCAAGTTATATATATTTTAAAAGTAGTCTTTTATTTAAATTCTAAAAAAATATATACGTTTAAAAAAGTTTATTTTTCAAAGTTTACACTTATGAAGCAAGGTTCGTATCATAATTTATAAGCTATAATTATAATTATAAATTTAAAATGTTATTTATAAACGCCTAAGTATCAAGAATACTCTTAAAAGAAAGACTTAAAAATATAATTCAGTTTTTTAAATATCCTGAATTTCTTAAAATAATTTGTAGAAATTTTGGAAATAATTAAAGTAAATTTTTTTCATTAGAAGCATGGGACTTTACTACTTATTAATGGAAGCAAAAAACAGCATACATTAGGTTTCTGGCTAAAGATTAATCCCTAAAATTGTCTCTTTCTCATTAAATCTAGTACAAACCTTTAACAAATAAAAGTTATTCTCACATATTCATTTAAACAAAGCAATTTAATAAATTGGAAATATGGTAAAATATAGAGTGAATTCTTTAACTGCGAGTATATTACATTTTGTACATTATAAGACCAAAACTTTAAAAAAACTTTTTGAAAATTTAAAAATGAATATTTGCTACAAATGTTGTAGTTATTAGGCTAAAATTATTTTTATATAAGTTTTTTTTCTTTTTTATATTTAGCCCTTACACACACATATTAGCTCTTTCAGAAACATTAAACGTCTAGCTATGCGTTTATGATAGCACTTTTAAAAAAGCAGATACACAAAATCGAAACTACTGTGTTTCATAAAATGCCTCGCAATTTGTTTACGAAAATTCAGAATTTCCAAAATGGTTAGGATTGTCAGCTTCTATTTTTGTATTTTTAGACATCAAATCGAGAATTTCGGACATTTGTTTTCCCGTTTAAATATTTTTTTTGTACAAGTCTAGAGTTCATTTACTGCTTCTTTGGTCCATATTCGACAACAAAAAATATATTTGCAAAAACTTTCTACTCTGCGTTTGACACATTTGTTTTATATATTTTTCTCCTCTTTTGACAGGGAAGAGAAGCAGTGTCTTTGAAAATAAGAAGCGAGACATGTTGGAAAAGTTTTACATTTATTTTCAAGAAATGTCCTATTGAACAAATATCGAATATGTCACATCTGATATTGGATGCAGGAGTCCAGAAAACAGATCAGAAAAGATTATTTGCGGATGGATAAATTACAGTTATTTTCGGAAGACCGCTAAGAAGGGCAAAAACATTTGAGATAGTGAAAAAAAAGAGCTTCAGCTGTTTATCTTCAGGTGTATAGAAGACATTCTGGTTTATTTCTGAATAAGTTTTCTTCATAAGACAGAGGGAGTAAACCACACAATTTAATAAATAAGTGTTATTATACTTCGTAGATGCGAAACTTTTAAGTTATGAAACATCGTTATTATATCATTCAATTTCCATTTATAATCTAATTTAAAATAACTATGGAGGAAATATCTATTAAAAAAAATTCTCACAGTGATGATGATTAAATATTTTTTTTTCCTATCCAGGAATAATCAGTATTTAATTAATTATCTATTATATATGTGGAATTACTCCCTGTAAGCGTATTATATTAATCTATTTTTTATTAAATGTAGAAATTTATCTGATCAGTCTCAGTCAGTTTATCGTTTCTTGTACAAATTAAATACATTCTTCTAACAAAATACTAAAGAAAAAAATGATACAAAAATAATAAAGGTGAGTGCTTATGAAGTCATGTGGGATTTCAGAGTTTTCATATATTATTGAATTAATGTAGCTACATATTCTACGTTTTAAGTGGTATGTAAATGCAATAAAATGCAATAAAATATAAATAATTAAATATATAGGAAATGCAAAATAATTTTTTCAGACTTTTAAAAATAAAATAAAAGTATAAAAATGCATTTAAAAGAATGTAGCACATAATGAACGGATTTTTTTTCATATATTTAAAATATGGCGTAAAATTCGGTAATGCCTTCCATAACTATCACTATCACTGATATACATGATCAACCAGAAGGATGTAAGAATATCATTTCCCCATCATAGTAATGTTATGGTGATGATTATGACAGCGGACTCTGAACACTCAGATTTTCATATAATGAAAGTAAATATACAAAAATCTCCAGACATAAAAATCACACCATAAAAACATTTCAAACTAATATTTTTTTTTGTTAAATTTAACAAAATTCTGTGGAAATCTATTTGAAAAAATATTAAAAAAATATATTTAATTTTTTCAAGTCATATTAACAATGAACATCAGTTGTCTACCTTTGATTTATATATTTCAAGATGCAAAAGTAGTATTTTTCTAAGCAGTGACTTACTTCTACTATCATAAGTTACTTGGAATTTAATTTCAAAATTCAAAGTTCGACTTTTTTTTATTCGAGCATATTAGTTTTTTTATCCCAAAAAATTAATATGGTAAGGCTGAGATTTTTCTACTGTACTTATTTGAAGTCCTGAATATATCCTTTTACTCAAAGTTTTCTTAGATCGATATACATACTCTTTCAGAATCTTAAACAAAAGATAAAAGAAACATTTTGTTTTGTGGGAAGATTACTCAAAGCCGTAAAACACATAATGTCTTTGTTACTTTGGATTATGTGTGACAGCAGAAGGCCAAACGGAAGGATTATAGTAAATAACTACAAATAGTTCTATTTTTGCCAAAAAGAGGCACTCACTTTTAAAGAGCACATTATTTCTCATAAATCGAGTAATGCAATCGCTGTGAGCAAAGTGCTTTCTAAGTTAGGTGGAAAGCCTCTAATTCGATTGATTACTTCCTACAAAATGGCAATATACAGTTTTATTATGCTTTTAACTTCTTAGTAAATCTTTCAAAGAGACCTTCATTAGTTTGGAGGCTAAATTGTATTTACTTATTTTCCTATTCAGATGCTAAAGTTTATCAGCTTATAATTTTATGTATTTACTTTCCAGAGAGTACAATGTCTTGTTTCTTGTTGTGTTAGCGAATTGTTTCTTTAAAATCTTACAATTGAGAAAAATGAAGGGCATTTGAAATATTTCAATAGTTTGATTCATAGGTTTCGCATTTCACTACTTTTTTTTAAAAAAAAAATCTTTGTTGCAAAATGAACCTTTAAGAATATTCAAAGAAAGGTGTACTTCAAATTTTAATTGTTAAGTTTTTATTAAAACTGTAGTTTGTATCATTCTAACTATTTTCTGAAATTTCAATAAATATTGCAGCAAACGCATAAAGCCTTAATTGAAAATACGCATATTCATTTTTTTTTCCTGCTCAGTAATTTAATGTATTTATTTAACAGATTATGTAATGTCATTGAAATAATTGTAGTTGTACTAACTTTCCCTACATATTTTTAGAAACTTCAAATTTTATTAGGAGAGAATGCGCGCACTGTAAGCTTCTAAAGTGCGATCAATTCATTTTCATGCAAATGAAAATATTGTTATCTAGTTTTATATTAATTAATACTTACATTTATAATCCCACATTTTATAGCTAATTCTATTTCATCTATGTATTTATATGACTACCATTTTAATAGACTTGAGGAAATATATTTAAAGTTTATACAAAGAAATGAGTGTAATACCTGGATTAATTTTTTTTTTTTGCATTTTAATGGATTCTTATGTACATGATGCTGGAAATTATACGGCTATTCATGTTGATTTCTTTGCCTTCAGAACATCTGGATTGAAGTAACCCTCAGTATTGTACAATTTTAAATATTGCTACTGTGATTGATTTATTGTTTATTAACGATACACTTAGAAGTAACACGAGGGATATTTGAGTCGTACTTTTCAAGTTTGAATCTTGGTCATGTGACGAGAACTACACCTTGAATTGGGATCTCCATTTCCAAACTTACACACTATATCATCGGGAGGATTTCGGGACTCAATAGATTTGTCTTGCCTCATTCCTGCCTAACGATTGATCTTAAATGACTTAAAGGACCAAACCCATGACACGATGCAAACAATATCCACCGTGTTTTTCCAACCACTACCCCTACACTACAGAGATCACATTATCCCATGGAATAGTAGTTTTACTATCACTAAAAATAATTGAGATAGAATTATAATTTTTCTTTATTATTCTTAAATCACCATTCAGAGTTATGAATTTCTCTTAGCGATTTTTTTTTTTTTACCTTTCGAAGAAACACTCAAGGTAGAACTTGTAGCTTAAAATCTACCTTCTATTATTCGGGTTACTTAAATCTCCGACTTCCTGGTGCTAGAAAAACTAACATTAGCCGCTGTAGTTTATGATTCTATGCGCAAAATGATCATTTAAGACTCGGGCTAAGTTTTTTTCAGATATCTAAGCTATAAATTAATAATAATGAAACCTTAACCATACCCCTTAGCAGAGGAATATTATGTAATAAATTTGTAAATATACCTAAGATCTGTAATTACTTTTTCATACAGGTGTATTGAATTTCAAAGGCTTTGTGTACAACTTCTGAGGATATTAAAAGTTTAAGTTATAAATTTACTTACTGAATTATGTCTTACGTATCCCATATTAAACCGAAATGACAAAGAATGTATGGAATTAATTTCCAAATCAGTTTTTTTAAACTTCATATGCAATAATTACTAACTATATAAGAATTATTTTCTTTAAAAGCAAGTACAGTTTTCCCCCATTATCTCTCCCATTTTTTTAATTTACCTCATCAGTCATTTCTCTTAATTTGTTTAAAAATTGTTTATAATTAGTATTTTGCAATATAATATATAAAACAAATCGTACCTTATTATTGACACATATTTCAATGAAATAATGTATTTTAAACATATAAATATATTTAAAAGAAATTCTTTGCGGAATATTTTAAAGATAGTCTTTATTATATGCTGGAAATATTCCTCGAGAGAAACATTTGCCATACTTATTGCATGTTTTTACAATTTCACACTCATCTGAATAACAAAAAATAAAGTAGTATTCCATCATGTTCTGTTTTATCAAATCTTTGTCTACTTTTAAGACACATCTCTGAAATATTTTATGATTTAATCTTAGAATTCTGTTTGTAATGCAGTAGTTATTCAGGGAGATTTATCGCTGAATGCAATATTACACTGTAAATAATATTTTTTAAGAATATTGATAGATTATCATTTTGAGTAATGTATTACATGAAAAATAAATTCACATTCTGGTCGAAATATAAATATTTATATAGTAAATGAAATATTTTTTCTCTTTTTTTCCTCAAACCATTTTACTAACGACATTTTACCTTATTTATCTGTTAATATCCATACACCAAGATTTACATTTCACCATCAAACAGTCATATATGTATAATGTTCTCATGTTTAACAGTCATATATATATATATAATATTCCCAATAGGAATGAAATCATTCTGATCAAAGTGGTAATCTTGACCTAATTAGGTGCTGAAGATTTTCTTTGAAGCTTCCATTATTGATAAAAAACGATATGTATGTAAAACATGTAAAGATTTCATGAACTATAACAAAATTCTAAGAAAACTTGAAGTATGAAGTCCAATTTATT
>BMAW01121495.1:69193-104563 GCA_019974015.1 Nephila pilipes
ATCAAGTAAGTTACGGCAAAATCCAGTATAGGATATTGTTCTGATGATTCCTTCATGGTGTTGCATTTTCTACAAACAGCAGTTTAGAAAGAGGAAGACTTTATTCTATTAGATCGAAGTTCAACCATCCTAATGATCATAAATGACACAAATCTTAGTTAATTAATGTGTGGGTGCTTATTCTCGAAGAATTTAACATATTAAAGGTGTTATTACTCTGGGTTACATGATTTTTTATATCTTTTCAAAAACAAACACATAAGGATCGTACAAGGTTCGATGAAGATATTTTTTTTTTCATTCGTCTGGTAATTCTGGAGTATTCTAGGACCAAACAAATTGATCCAGAGACTAAATACATGTAAGAGGAGTGGAAAGACTGCGATTAGACCCCCATCCAGCCATAAAAATATGAGGTAGAGCAATATGAATGGAAAGTCATTATGTCTGATTTTGAGACTATAATATAATCATCTTAAGACATTAGTTTAGAGAAGGGTTGGACCATCACTAGTGCTTATTACTGCGCACTTATGAGCAAACTGAGTAATAACCTGATCAAGAAAAGGCACAATATAATCCCCAAAGGCGTCCTCTTTTTTGCAATGAATTTACTCAATCGTTTCGAGGTGATGCTGAAGAATGAAAATGAAATAAACTTGAAATTTCGCCACATGCACCATGTTCTCCCAATCAACAATTGGAACAATGGGTTTATACGCAATCTAGTGAGATCTACGTTGATGGTTTTGGAAAGGTTAAGAAACTCTAAGGGAGATGTATAACTCTGAAATATGATTATATAGACAAGTCTAAAAATAATAATTAAAATTTAAGTTGTATCTTTATTGATTTTAGAAATAATTACAAAATTGCGATGGCCCGGTATAGTAGAGATACTACGGATTATTTCAACCGACGGCTCCCCGGAACAAAATAAACACCACAAATAGCTATAATTTACAAATCCATATACTTAAGGAGCTATTCATATGCATAATAACATTGCATACAGATATCTCGGTTACTACTCTGTAATTATTGAAACTTTACGATTTGACTCCCATGCTAGTCGATGAGGTCACTCCTTACTTATTCAGTATAGCTAACCACTTGAATAATTTATTCTTCTCTGTAAAATGTCCTATCCAACAAGAGTAATCATTCTGTTGGGAAGACAATAATGTCGAATATTTCCAAATATCACTAACTCTATATTAATGAAATTATACATTAATTATACATACATTATAGTATTAAAATTATATTTTAATTATACATTTACTATATAATTAAAATTATATACTGGTGTGCAAAACTTAAGCAACTAAGTACATTTTAAGCACATACTCATGAAATTGCAGAAAAGGGGTTATTGCGATCAGTGCAACAAACACGCAATTCAGTAGAAATGTGATGCGTGTATAAATATCAGAAACAAAAATCAAAATGTCACAGGCGACATGAGTGTAAACAAAACGCGGGCGGTCTCAAGACTTCAATAAAAGGAAGAACTGAGGTGCAATTATTGAAACTCGCTGCAAGGGCAAGTGAGTACAATCGTAAAACATGGCTAGAAGAAATAGCCTGGACAACTTAACACATGGAAGAAAGATCGCAAAACTGGAGGAGGTTATATATAAATATATATATATATATATATATATATAATGCCCTAGCAGTTTCTAGGAGCCCTTCCTTTCGTCTAGGGGCAACTAATTTTGCTACGAAAGTTGGCAATTTGTCGACATTTGACGACCAATATTTCGCCAAGATCACTTCTTGTTCAGCATTATTGCCGGACGTACTTTTTCTTTTATTGTAAAACATTATTTCTTCTGTATTAGTCGAAATGTAGGAAAGTCAACAAAGCGTAAACAATATGAAAACTTTATTGAATTTATAGTTAATTAACCCCCATTTTTCATTCGAGGGTGTTTGGTTAAAATTGTATAAATTGAATTTCAAAAAATTTATATTTTGAATTGTACATAGTTACCCCTGTACCTTTCGACTATATCACTGCTCTGGTGAGATAATTCAAAAGTCAGGAAATCTGAAAAAATAATTTTAGATGTATAATTATGAATTACACTTTTTAACACATTGTTAATTCAACTATTTTTTTAATCAAATGATATTATGCTTGGCGGTAACTATTCCTAGAGAGGTGGTGACGTAAAATTACGTTTTTATTTGACGAGTCGTGTGGGAATGTGTTATCCAACTCCCTAATCAATTGTAGTAATATGAAAGGAGTAAATAACTGTAATCAGTATATCTGTCATTATTAATCTACTTTACTTACTTAATGCTACCGAAGAAATAAAACAGTTATAATGTATCTCGTAAACTGTGCTGTTATATAATCCAAACCTTTCTTTTCGAAATAACTTTATGTTGACTCGTACATCAAGCACTTAAAAATGGGAAAACCATTCAATATCCAAGAACATTCACCTCGAAAGCAGCGAAACAGACACGAAGATATAATCCCCCAGGAAGAGAATTTAAGAATGTAATTAAGCACGTATTAAAAAAAAAGTGCAAATAAAGAGAAGAAAAGATTTCCAAAGGTGATACATATCGTGCATGTGCAGCGAAAACACTTCGCAGTGAGGCTTGTCATATACGTAAGTTTTTCATGTTACCCTACATATTGGTACATCTTTCGATTTTATCATACATTTATATCCGGTTATTATTAATATTTGCTAGTTAAAAGACTCTAATTAGTTTCTACGTGATAGTGTTGAAAAAAAGTAATTTCGGGATCACATTTTCTGATCTTTTCTTTTCATCTTTTTACGATTATTGCCTTCCACCGTGATTTTGGAAATATATAATCGCATGATAATTGACGGCAACTCTAATGGATCCATTTCTGCGTATGGCGATGAAAATGATATTTATTTTTAATTTTAGAACTGTTATAAGTAGCAAAACAAATGCTAATGAAAATGGACTTTAATCATTCGCAATCATGATCATTTGACAGAAACGGCAACAGTGTAAAGATATTCCGCTTCTGCCTGGCTCTTATGCTATAGTTCAGTTAAATATAATAAACTTGAAACGCCGATGAATAGTCCAAAGACACTCAAGACTAATTTAACTTTAAATATTTATTTATCAATTATTATAATATATGTCTATCTCTTTAGACTTCAATCTTAGCAAACCAGTTTAATATTCGTTGAGAATAAATTATCTTACCGAGGCCTCTCATTTGTAATCGCTCGACAATTCCGCAATATCACCAATGGTAGATAGCTGATACTCCTGATAGTAGCATCCGTTACTTTCTGTATCTATTCACAGAATAACTTTTCCTCTCTTCAAAATTTCCCTTTACTTATGTATCATTATATCTGAATCATTACAATTTATTTCCAACCTGCATCTAATTAAAACAACCACGTTTCATTTGGGTTGGGAAGAAAACGTTATTTAATGCAATCAATTTCAATGAAAGTCCCCAAGGTTAGTGAAGAGAAAATTGCAAATAGCCCAACATCACAACATAATGGGCTGTATATCTACGTCATGTCAAAATGAGGATTTGCCACCCTCCCACATTGTTATATTCGAAAGCTTGTTGTATCCAATATGCTTGCTGGTTATATAATCATGACCAGCGATGTTTCGATCACTGAGGTGATAACATGACCAGCGATGATGATCAGTTCATATGTCATGATCACTATGCTACAACTACTGCAATAGAAAGTCGGGAAGCATTCAATTACAAACAAAATTGACATAAACAGGAAGGGCTTAACATCTTAATGGTCTTAGCATCAAGATAGTCGTCATTAGGTCTTTATTCGACTCATCGTTTATTGAAGTTGCTGTACGTTCAATTGATTAGGGTCAAAAGCCCCATGTTGGGGTAGTGTAAAATTTTAGAGCAGTATCCTCCACTCCACAATTGTAATTAGACCATAGTTTAAAATTATGAGTCGAATTTGGCGGTTTTAAGCCAATATTGAGTAAGGCAGGAGAGGAAAGCCAGAAAACGCTTAATGAACAAAAAAAAAAAATAACTACAACATAAGCAGCGCTTGAATAAAAATTGAAAGAACGTGTAATAAAAGAAGGCTTAACTAGTGAACCAATCTTCATTTAAGGAAGGATTAAAAAAAAATTTTCCGAATTATACACTTTCGTAATTTTAAAAGGAGTATAACTTGAGCTTATCTTCGATACTTAAGAATGGATTGTTTAAGGATGCCATTGTTTTTCCCTAGCTTAATTTCGCTAAAATAACGCTTCATACATTGAACATCATCGCTGAGAGGGTTAGCAAGTATTACTATTTTAATAATGCTTTTACGGATGCTTTATCTCATGCAATATGTGCCAGGAATACTGGGAGGAAATTAAATATCCAATAAAGCAAGAAGAAAAATATGCTTTAGAGATAAGTGCTTTTGTGTACCTATTATCATCATCAACACGGATCATTAAATGTTAAAGAACAGATTTTTTTTTCGTTATCTTAGTTTTGTGGAAATAATTTTGAAGAGCCGTATTTTTCGAACCATAAAACGCACCTCATTACATAATAAAATCGACTTAAAATTAGAGAGCGTCTCATGATTAAAAGAAAAATTAAAATGTGAATATTTATACTATATTAAAGGTAATAGAAAAGTTCAATTACTGGAGTGCATACACACACGAAATATATAAATGCAATGCAATTGGTAATTTCAGAAAAAGGTCATCTCGAATTTTTTAAACTGTCCAGGGAAAATAAAAAAAAAAGCATTTATTTCCATAACATTTCTAGAATTAAGATATAAAAAAATTCCACCATTAAAGAGGACTACACATGATGTGAAAAATATTCACAGAATTATATTTGGTGGTAGAAAATGTATAGGGAAAAAAATTCCTATGTGAAAAGGACCCGTTTTTAAAATGTATCTGTGTTTCTAAAAAATCAATTCCATTATAGCTTGCATATATATTGTTACAAACCTTTGATGGTGCTTCCCTGCAATGCTACTTTTAGAAATGAGGATATGTATTTATAGAGATTTCGTCGAATCTCAAGGAAAGCTTAAGAAATGATTCTTTAGGCTTGTTGTTGAATTCGGTAACCATTTTGGTGACTTGGCAAGAAGCTTGGCGACAAGATAATGTGCCCCATATTTGCTGGATTCTAGTCGATATCTTGAATAGGTTGAAAGTAATGGACTTTTCCTGAATTTTTCCTGTAATGTCATACCTGGCCGGAGACTATAAATACGGTGAGATGTTATGCCTGAGAGAATGTGATTTGTAAGCTGTTTTAAAGTGTTTCGCATGTTCCGAGAAATCTGTTGGGACTGTCGCAAGCTATTGGAGTCTGTGCAAGGAGGAGACAGTCTACTTTTTTGAGATTGTGCACAGGGTGAATTAGTAAGATGGTGAGCTGATTTTTAAGAAAAAGGCTATGACTTTTATTCCAAATGCTTTTTCGTTCCTGGTTGCAGCTAATCTGTACAGTTGCTGTGTTTCCTGATGGTGCTGATAACTTTTGCCCAAGTTTTGCAATCTGTGTTCGTCATCTACTGAATACTAGTGGATAAAGCAACATTTGTAGCTATCCTAATTATTGAACTGACTCCACCCATACACACATACGACAGTGATTATTGTAATAATATTATGTTTATGAAATCCACGATAAAAACAAATATTAGTTCAAACCCTTGCTCGAATCACATACGAGTAAAATAGGTGAAGGTTAAATCTACAGTTGTTCAAAAACTTTATCAATCGTAGTTAACTTTATCCACTCATTTAAAATTTGATTGTAGAAATCTTTGTAATTGACTAATATACGTTGGTAAATTTCCATGATATAATATATTTTCTATATAGGATATAAACCTTTCCTCGGTATAGTTTGTGATTTCCGAATTCGGGTTGACCATAAGAGTCATCTTGTTTTTGTTTCTTCAATAATGGCAATCTCACGCCTTTTCTTCCTTATTTTAACCGGAGAATAAGGACTTGAGAAACCCTTCACTATTTGTCATTTTTTTCTAGTGCGGATAGTAATATACATAATGATATTGCACATGTCTGACACTGACAGATGATTTCTAGTAAATGCTAATAAACGGTGTTGTAATATGGGGAAAGATAGGAGCTACAATAATTCGTAAGAGCGAGGTCATGAGAGATAGTCAGTGCTAACGTGTCAGAAGAGGTAAGAGTCCCGCTTAAGGAAACGACATGTTATCAAAATGAGCTCCAGAATTAGAAGCATTCAGAAGCTCTTCAACATATGAAATATATTCTGTTTTATACGAAATGTATGAGTGGATGCTAAAAGACTGCAAAATCACCAAAAATAATATATTTCTCTTTCAAACTGTGAATTCATCAAATTTGTTAAAAAACGCTTCGGTCTCGTTATTCTAATGGTCATGGTAGCGGACTCGCAGCTTGTGGTTTTTGTCTAATCGTAGGTTCCAGCCTTGATGCCAATTAAGATCTATCGTGTGGCCAGGGCTAATGACGTTAAAACTGTCGTGGCTCAAAATCTTTCCGTTGGTGGGGTGTGAAGTTAAAAGAGGGGGTGCCAGATCTGGTGAACTCCTCGTTACTTGAGCGAGGTTCCAAATTACAAGGTCAGTCAACAGTAGCATTCGTGCTAGTGCGATGGAAATAAAACTAACGAAATTCAAGAGTTCTTCGTATTATGGGGCGGCACAAACTAAAGTGATAATAGAAAATTAACTACAATGATAAACTTTTCTACATTTTATTTTTCTCGCTATTGCTGCCGGAATATATTTTACGGTCAGCACCAAATTTTTATCAGTAAAGCAAACATATTCTATCTTTAACTTGAAATGTTATTTTTAAATTATTGATATTACCATACTAGTTATGTTTTATAATATTGAGTTGATATAAAATAAATCTTACTTTTTCAAAACACCGTTAAAAATAGATGTGTAGGGTAATCCAAAGCCAAGAACTGAAAGTGTGATATCATTAGTAGAATAGGAAGTGAAAATAATAATTTACAGAAGGAATTAATGCGAACTCATAGAATAGAAAGAAAATATTATCAACCATTTTAGCATGATAAGTGAGAGTACCGAGAGAGAAGATCAATTGAATATTGCTAACATGAATTTTTTTAACAATAAGTGAAACAAAATTACTGTTAACTGAATAAATTGAAAAATTAAATTATTATTATATTCATATGCATATCTAATTCACAATTAAATGTAGAAATAATATTTTAAATAAGTATAAATCATCATTTCAAACTGAAAAGAAAAGAAATATTTTTAGAATACCAGACACACACATATATATATATATATATATGTGTGTGTGTGTGTGTGTGTGTGCATATCTATGAAATGCGGATTTTTTTGAAGGAAAAAAAACATGTAAATTTGAAATAATAAAAAAATTATTTGAAGTTGGCGCCTTTCAACGCGTCAAATTTCCCCCATCTTTCTAGCAAAAGATGAGTTCGGCAACTATGAGACTTTCGTTTTTTTTATTCAAATCAGTATTCAAACCCTGTAACTCTTCTTGAATATTAGAGAAATGCACCTCATGCAATCCATATGCTCTCTAGTAGAACAAGTGATTGTCCGTAAGAGCGGTGTCCGGTGACGACATCGGCTGGTGTAACACATTCAAATTTAATTCTTTCCTTGATAACTTTTGTGGGGTAGGGAAGCGCATCATAATACAGCAAAATGACTTAGTCTTTGGGTCAGTTCTGGACGTTTTCTGAACAATGTAAGATTCAAATTGATCATTTATTAATAGTAGTGAGCAACATTAAGCGTTTCCGCCTGTTTGAGAACTTCATAAAGGAAAACACCTTTTCAATCCCTCAAAATACACACACACAACAACAAAGATGTCTTTTTCCGAAATGATTTGACATTGTTGTCTCTATCGATAGAAGTCCTGGAGCAACCTATAATTTTGTTTTCGTTTGGGATTATACAAATAAATTAATTTTTCTTCACCTGTTACGATTTGATGCAGAAATTCCTTCCACTGTTTTTTTTTTTTTTTTCTTTTCAGCAGGAGTTTTCAGGTGACTTATCGATTCCGCATTTGTATTTCAATAAAATTGTGTGACAACTCTTTTTCACCTTGAATTTTGTAAGCCAATCAAAAGCTTGTTAATAATTTTTTGAGTCACAATGATTGTTTCTACCAATTGCGATCGAGTTTCAGTAGCTTACTAGTAAGCGTTTACTAGTATTTAGTAATACTCTAACAATATTCAATAAGAGTTTGAGAAACATTTTTGTTCAAAATGAAATAATGAATAAAAACCTTCCACAAATGGTCTATTTGGATATAGAATTCAAAATTATTAAAAGCAACAAAAAAATTATGAATTTACGCTTTCACAACTTTCCCCATCAAAGGAGTCTTAGGTTAGGAACAATCAAATAAAATGTTATATAAAATAATAACTATATGCAAGACAAATGAAGGGCACCATCTGAGAGAAAATTTCGCATTAATACATTTTTATCTGAAGAATAATTATATATATATATATATAAAATTTCATCAAATATATGTATTAGAAAAACACAAAACTTTTATTCTTTCTCTTATACTTTAACTTTTACTTAAGGTTATCTTTGCTTTTCCCCTTTCGTGAAGCAATCTTAATTTTTCAGTTTTCACTTAACTTATTATTATTACTTTAACCTCATACTTTTATGACCTTATGCTATCACTTTGTATCTTGAAAACACTCATTCTATTTCTTAGCTTACTTAGCTATTAACTTAATTTACTTTCTCTTAAACTACATTTTAAGTGCTTCTTTTGTGATGCTAAACACATGAAATTTGAGTTTCTTTCAGAATGTCATCTTATATTAATAATTTTATTTATAGATTTGTTTTTGAAATAAAAACTTTCATTTATTAGTAATTGTAATATTATCTTCAAATTTAGACGATCATAGCAATAAAACTGAATACATTATTTTCTTAAATAAACATGTCCGATTTCCACTCTTTTTAGTGGAAGATTGAAATTTCAGAAGAGTAATCAATTTTCTCACATTAATCTTCTAATGAAATTTCGAATCATACGTATTTCTTTTCAATCACGAGAACAACAAAAAATATAGAAATCCATCAAAAATCATTGAAAGTAGTTTTGAATATTTAGACTCTTAAATACAGAAATATATATTTAGATGAAAAACATTTAAGTAGAATACTGCCTTTATAGTTATGATAATGTAGAAAGGGCGATATAATAATTGAAAATTTTTATTTATTTGAATCGTTTTAATACGTATATATATATATTATAATATCTTGTGGGATATTTATGATCAGATTTGAAATGTATCATTTTTCATCGCAAATTCTTCCATAAAAACTCCACCTGACATTTTAAATTCATAAACCTAAGAGAGTGTGGTTATTTAATTACGTCGCATTGAAACGCAACGGGCTATTGTTATCTCAATGCAGAACTTTATAAGTGAATTTAATACAGTTTATTTAATTAAGACAGTAAAGAGTATATTTTACATTTATTTTTGCTTCTTATTTCATATATCCCTGTATTAGATGCTATGTTAAAGATTATTGTAGTATAATCATATTCCACTTCAAATTTGTAGCACCACATTATTTAACTCTACAGACATCGTAAAGTTTAATTTTATAGTCAATAAAGTCACAAATACAATGAAGGTACATCAGAAAAAGACAATACCATATTTTATCTGTATCTTCACAAATTATGCAAAGTTGCTTTTTCCGGAATCTGTCGTCATTCGACTGAATTATAGTTTAAAATTAAACTCTAAATATCTTGGTTACTAGTTCACTTGTATGCAGTAAGGTACTCTTGGTACACGATGTTCACTACTCCTATAACTACTTACACGAATAAATTCTCTTCTAACCGATTTCAATCACAGCCAATCAACTATAACAATTTAATTTACATCTTAATTGACATCTACTAGCTTCTCGGTTTTCTCTGACTTTAGTATTAATTTTCCTTGAATTCCATTTTGCTTATATATCACTATTCTCACAATTCAATTCATTACTTTCTTTTTTTCATCTGGAGTCACGTTAGCCTAATTGGTCATGTTGGTGGACACGCAGCTGACTTTTATTTTCGTCGAGGTGCGAGTTCGAGCGCTGATCCCTATAAAGACCCGCAGTATAATGGGGCTGATGCTTGTTAAATCTGATATATGACCCAATGACGGGGTGTGGAAATTTAGAAAGGGAAGGAAGGTCTCAGGTGTCTTCCTCTTTATTTGGCCGTTGTTTACAATTACGAGCTCCTCCGCCAATAGTCTTCAATGTGACATTAATAAACAAACAAAATCTCAAACTTACATTTATCTAATTTACGTAATAACATTTCATTTTATTGGAATTTATATTCAAATTCAAATTGCAAAATTCCTGAAGAAGAGAAACTGCGAACTGACAGAGTTGCTATAAGAAAAAGAAAAACTTATTTACAATGTATACGTCTTCAAATCATGGAATCGATTAAAGATACGATACATGAAGCAAATCCTTCTTTTCCAAAGCGGAACACTTGATAGAGATTTTAGTAAGTAATCGATTGGAGTAAATTATACCAGGAAAAGATATATAAAAAATAAAACTTAACTAGTCATGATTGGATCATTATAAGTATAAAGGCCTAGATTCACTCACTCGGTATAGCTTTTTTTTCTCTCAAGTTCTCTCTACAGATTTAACCGTCTTACAACTATCAATTCTTAAATCCTAAGTTAATAAGAGTTGATACCTCTTAAGGAAATAATTTTTTTTCCCTTCCCCTTTTAGTTTAGTACATATTACAGTTGTGCTTGTTTTTTGCCCACATTCTCTGCTAATCTCCTCAGCTCTTTCGGATTTATCTCAGAATTAAATTGTTTTTCAAAGCTACTAAATGAAGACACAGCAGTTCAATACGGTATCAATAGATGTTTACTGGCTTAGATAAAAGAATTTTGAAGGTGAAACGCTTTAGATTCCTGCCTTGTTTTCGCTCTAATTTGTAAAAAAAAAAACTATTTGTTTCCCTTTTTACCCAGATGGTATTGACGTTCTACGAATATTGATGCTCTATCTCTTAGTGTTAAGTTACTTCAGTTTCTAGAAAAGGTGAAAAAAAACATTAAATATCATTACAATATCCTTAGCATGAGACTTTTTCGAACGAAATTATACTTCTGAGCTTGTTTATAATAAAATATGCATAATTATTCAAATTTTTCAACTTTAAGCAACAGCTTTAAATATATTTTCACCATTCTCATTGTACTTGAAAGCTACAAGTATCCTCTATACGATACACAATTTACTTAATTTATTCATTCATGCACTTGAGCAAAAGAGTGACTAGTCGGGCAAATTCTTTGGATAAATACGTTATTTGGTGTCGACATCAAGCTTTAATAGTAGACTAACCTTCAAATCCAAAGTAATGAGTCTTAAAATGCCCTTTAATCTTTGGGGAAAGGTGAAACTCACACAGTCCAAGGTCAGATGCAATGACGCTTCACTGCTACAATCTCATTGCCTAATGGATTGGAATCTTCTTAGCACAAAAAACATATAATTATGGAAAAAATTTTCCGTTCCGCACAAAGTGTACAAAAGGTTTAGCATTAAAAAAGTATCAAAAATCATCCTAAAACTAATTAGGGCAAAAAACAAGGATGCATTTATACTGCAAATTATAATGCTTTGGTGCTCGGGCAAAATAGTTCCCGTCTAAAATTTCCTTCGCTCTAACACACTAAATTCAAATCATACTTTCCTGCTTTCGTTTACTCATTTCCTCTGGTTCCAGAACCAGAAGTGGAAGCCACCTTACGTAATACTCGAGAAAAGTGCCATTGAACTGGCCACAAAATGCCTGAGGGACATGTTTTATAAGCTCTTCCCACTTTATCTGGGCTTAAAACTGGCTGATTCTCCTCATCAGACATAGGTTTTAAATTTCCTATTACTTTAGGCTTCTCGGAAGAGTACCTGTGTAAGAATAGTGTACATTTCGGATACATTATTCACCTCAATACTCTCCTTTTATAGCCAGGCATCAGATTGTGATTTTACATTCCTCATTTTTAAGCACTCGAGACGTTTAAAAAAAGACTAAAACCACAGCTAGCTGCAAAATGGCAATTAAAAACTTTAATCATTTTAATAATATATTTTTAAATATCCAAGGTGAGTGCTGTGAATAATGCCACAGTTTGTGGCAAAACATGCATACAATTGTTTTCTCAATTTTAAGTACTCGAGGTGATGGTCCATAACTAAGGTCTCAGCTTGTCACTTGCTACGATTCTAAGTTTTCAATTTTTTTTGCACCGAGGAAAGTATATGTTAAGCAACTGCTTGCTGCTCGAAAATATCATTGTTTTCCCACTTAAACATAGCTAAGGGCCAGCTAGAGATCAACAGACGTAGAATTTCCATTTCTCAGTATAAGCAATTCCTCAATTTAAGCATTTTGTGACTAAAGCCACCGTCTGTTTCTTGTTCACACGTATTTTATATAACCTCTCCACTTTATCTGGGCTTAGAACTGCCGGTATTCGTTCATCAAGAGACACACTAAAGGGAACACTGGGATTGAGGTTGGGTTTCGCTCCTATTAAGTAACTTGAATTCAAGAACTATTTTATGTTGTGCTTAATGAAGATATTCTGTTCCTCTTGAAAGCGAGAGAGAGCCCTTTACTTCGTTCTAAACGTAAATTTCTTAGAAAAGGCTTATGTTGCTTAGATTGAAGTTTATTTAAAAACGAATTTAAATTTATATATGTAAAAAAATAATTTAATCTTCATAGTCAACACTTTGAACCCCAGAATTACTGTTTGAGCAAATGTGTTTAGAGCTCTCCAAAAACGCAAATTTCTAGTAAAACTCAAAAAATGAGCTTCCACTTCTTCAAACCCTAGTTCTACTTTTTCTTTCCCTACCTTAATTCTTAACTTAATTTGCAAATAGATAGGCACTCTACTGTCAATAATTTCCCTCACAAGAGCATTTTCATGATGTCTTAGCTATCTTCTTCTAAGTTATTTTCTTTATTGTTGGTTGTTATCAGTTTTTCAAACAAAACAAAAACTTCATTAACAATCACGCGAATTTCCAAAATACAAATAATAGATATCTGGATCCTTATTAATGCTTCAAAAATCAGACGATGACTGAAAGTAGGTCAAAGCAAGTGGTTAAAATAGTCGCGGGTAATCGTTCGTAGCAGTTTCTGCTATAATAATATTAGATCGAATTTTATTCGAGTATATCTTTCCAATTAGTGAACCGATGGAAGGCCGAATGTATATTAGTACACTAAGTACTTTAAAAATTTGGTTTAAATGTTCGAAAATAATGCTGCTTGATGAAAATTATTTTGTGTTCTAAGTCTTAAAAAATGTCTAATTGATCTGTAACTCAGAAAATGCACTTTCATTCAAATAACTTCAAATTGATGAAATTAAATAAGGATATAATTGAAGTAGAAATAGACATACCAATTACTGCCATTGCAAAAATCTGCAGACTTATTACGAAATATATTACATATGAAATCATGACGTAGTGAACTTTTCGATAATGTATATTTTTTGTCGGAGTCTGGGACCTAAATTTCATTCAAAACTTTTAACTTTATCTCTTATCTTACCTCTCGGAATTTAAGTTTCAAAAATAATCTAAGTCTTCCCTTCCTACTGTTACGAAATAAGACATTTCACTAAAATATGAAAAAAAAGTTTTTAGAAAATACTTCTTTCCGTTGACATTTTAAGTTTTATGTTCCAAGCCTTTCGTCTTTCTTTTTACGGGTTTAAGTAGCACATTCCTGAGACGAATGGCGTTTCGTTTTCAGTAGCATACGCATTTTAAGAAGGAAAAAAAAACAACAAACGTACTTTATCAAAAAAATATACATTTAAAGGTGTATAACGACAACGATTAACTTTGAGAAAAAGTCAGTGAGAGCACATACAAAATAGTAAAAGTATTTTATGATGGATGTGGGTATTAATGTTATGTAGCAGCAGTCTTGCATAAAACTAGAGAGCTGTCATAGAAATGGAGAATATAAAGTGCGATATTTAACGTAAAAAGCGAGAAATGATTGTGATTGCTATTGAAAATTCAGAAGCACAAAGGTCGTTTTAAATCCTTTTTTTTTAAAAACAATTATAAACACTTAAAAATAACTTTAATTGACAGGTCATACTAAATTTCAATTGGTATTTTGAAAAAAATTACATCTTGGAAAATACTTTCTAAGTTGCTAATGCTCCATCAACAAAATTTTTTTTTTATTTAATTAATAGTTTTGATAATTTATGCATTAACTAAGAAAAACAATTACAAAAATGTATTTAATTGTCTTCGTAATATTTGTTCAATTTTAATTACAGGTTGTTCTAATCTACACACACACACACACACACACAGATATATATATATATCTGTGTGTGAGAGAGAGAGAGAGAATTTCAATTTATTGCTTAAATTTTTTTAAGTGTAAAAATAATTTTAGTTTCACTTTAGAGTCGCATGAATCTGTGTTTGTCTACAAGCTTTCTCGGTCTCAAATTAAGCTAAATTATCAAAAGTAAGGGACAAGTCTAAAAACTTTCGGCAATCATCTATTGGTGTATTTCATTCAAATGGCAATTGCCTCATATGGTACGGAACTCTACGTCTGTTTTAATTCCTATGAAATTATATAAAAGACAAATCATACTACAATCTCCTCCCCCCCCACAAAAAATTGTTACTTCGATGATTTCTACATACATTTTTGCTAAGAAAAACTGCAACATTGAAAAAAAAATTAAATTTTATGTTTTATGAGTAGTAATTTAAGAATGAATTTGATCCCAAACAATAAAAAGTCAAGTATTCGAACTAGGGTATTGTAATTAAATTTGGAGCAAATTTTTAGCAAGCAATATTCCAAAATGTATTTTTATTTTCTGAATTTGAATCGTTGTTGCGATCAGAAACAATAATAATTATAAACACTAATAATAACAAACAATGTAATGTAGTATGTATTTTTGTGAGATATTTATTGCGTCATATTATTGTAAAATCCTAACTCTATACAAACCATTCTAATTAGAGTGCATTCATATATTGCTTAAATATGTGCGTATTATTATCCTTTCTTTTCATACATTAACACTGCATTGGAACAGCGACTCTCAACTGGTCGTATGCACACATCAAGAGATACTTGAGAGGCTGTTATGGGATACGCGTAAAGGAAACATATATGACGACCTCATAGCCAAGAAAAGCAACAAATATATAAATTAAAAAATTTTCAAAATGAGGATTTAAAGAAAGTAAGTTGAGAGAGAGGCTTTTATTAAGATTGTCAGTTGTAACATTGCTGATTCTTCAAAAAGAAATCTGTTTACCTTGTACATGAATTATATACAAACGACGTCCAGTTTACTTCGTAAAGTATATCATTTGTAAATAAAGATAATATTATACAAATAATATTACAATTTGCTGAATATAAAAAGAGTTTATGTAATAATATATTATTTATACTACTATATGAAATTTTTTAATTAATTTATTAAGTGAAAAATGTTGCTTTGAATTAATTATTTAACTTCCAAATAAATTTTTAGAAAGTTACATTTATTGAGCAAAACTGGTTCATTTTATTTTTGTATATGCTACATATTTATACATTATGAAGTACATTTTAGTTCTATGTTAGAAGTGTAAGAGATTGTTCTCGATTTAAAAAAATATTAGTCTTTGAAAGTCGTTTTCTAAGTCTAACATTGCTGAAATATTATTTTTTAATGCAATGTTAAGTCATATAAATATGAATCTAATTTAGGAACTGATGAATTAATATTTCGTTTATAGTTTAAAAGGTGAACGAAGAGAGATAAATGTTAAAATGAATTCGAAGTTCTATTGTTAATTTATTTTTGTGATTACCGAAAAGGAGTTTTAATAATAAATGGAGGCTCCATTACCCAAATTTATTTCCTGCAGTTCCATCTTTCTATAATTGCCAATGAAAAGTATTCTACTAGAGCAGCTTTGTAATTCTCAAATAATTTATTATTTTTTTCAAAACAACTTAGACAAAAATTGAATTATCTTTTTTGAGATATCATGATTGTTTGGAGTATCATCATTAACAAATTTCATAGATTTAATTTTGTATCTATAATTATTTAATCTTATAGATTCCTCAATAAGTTGTACTGATATTTTATCATTTTTATTTTACTTCTAAAAAGATGTATACGTTATGCTTACTTTATTATTTATTTCAATTAATCCCATTAAAAAATCGGAAATCAACCATATTGTGTCGACTCAAATTTATTTTCACTTAAAACACTAATTTCCAAGAGATACTAAAATTTACTAGTTATAATTAACGAATAAAAGTTGGCATCTACTAATATACTTATTTCGTGGTATCCTATTTCTAAATCAAGATTAAAAGAGTCGGATATATTTATTCCTGGTTTTTTTAAAATTTTCATCATGCAGCTACACACTTTGATAATTCATATACTTGGAGGAATAAAATTCCCTTCTCTGAACCTTAACGATAAAGTAACAGAATAAAATAATCCTTACTGCTCTCAAATGTAACAATCAGCAGTTTCTGAGTCCATTCACCTTCTGAAGTGAACCGATCAAAGTTTGGTTTAGAAATAAATGTCAGACAGAAACTCCCCACGGATTATAAATTAAAGTACAGGTCCTTCTCCTTTGGTCTGTGCAACAAGGTTTTTACAAGGTTTTTATGTATTTCACTTGGTGTGTGTCTGTGTGTGTATCAGTGTGTCATAAAATTTTCGATCGTTAATTTAACTAACTTCCTATCAAGCTAGAGCTCTGAAACTTTGGGAATCGTTCTTACTCGCCTAACAATGCAATATTTAGGCATTTGTGACAAATTTTAACAAAAATTCTATTTTTTACAATGCAGTTTAGCACAACCACCTAGCGCGATTTCAAATTTTATCAAACTTGGCGCTTTTTTTGGCTGAACATTAAGTCTGTGAAGCGGACCAAGGTAGCGACATTTGACAAAATACCGCCAAATAATTCCTATCACCATAGGTGGTTGAGCTAAATTGCATTCCAACCGTTTAATTTATTGGATGAATTAATTAAGTTTAGTTAGTTTTAACGTTTTTATGTATTTCACTTGGTGTGTGTCTGCGAAAGTTAATTTAACTAAACTTCCCATCAAGCTAGAGCTCCGAAACTTTGGAAATCGTTCTTACTCGCCTTACAATGCAATATTTAGACATTTGTGACAAATTTTAGCTAATATTTCAATATTTTTTTAATAAACTTTGCCATCATATAAAAACGTTGGTTTTTATCTTGAACTATTCGTTATGAGCTACTTTATGTTAAAGATTTCCCTTCGAACCACAAATTGTACACTTGTATTCTATATAAATTGTAAAATTGTTAGTGTAGCGTGCTGTTTCTTTCGTTGGAACTTTTTATAGCACCGGAAATATTTCGATGGCTTGCGTAAAGAAGTCTGCTTCAAATCTGAATTATGACCTTCGGATTTAATTTTAGTTACAAAATGTAAGGGAGTTTTCAATTAAAGTATTTAACGTACAGTCTGAATCAGCTTTGTTTTTATAAGAAGAGAAATATTTTGGGGATTTTCACGCAGTACTGTTTTCATAAAATTTTGCAATTTCGAAATTAATTGAAACTGCGCTTAGGGATTTTTTACTCACTTATATTTCACTTTCTAATTAGAATATCTAACAAATGTGTAGCATTTTTTAGAAATAGTATCAAACGTAGATGAAGTAAATTTTTCGCTTTATTCACAACGGCAAATAAAAGAGAAATATAAGAAAGTATTTATTTTAAATTAGAAATATATAGAGAAACGTATTACTCTTAATTGGCTGATCAGCAAGGGCAAATAAATTAGAATTGTGTGTATAGTATAGTTTAATAGTGAAAGACGTTTATGTCATATAAATAAAAAAAAAAATAAGAAATGATAGAATTAAGCTGCTTGAAAATTGTTCTACTGTGAATTACTAAAACTTAATACTTTTGTATCGATACTTTAAGGAGTCTATATTTAATGAAACAATGCCCGAATATCAAACCTAATTTTTATATCCAGAGATACAGAAATTCAATCATAAAATGGTTGTTGACTGCGACATTGGCCATGGAATACCAGATTTTTATGAAGTCATTTATAAGTATGGACATTTGGGTAAGCTTTGGGAGATAGGAAAGATGTTAAATTAACGAATGAATACCAGGGTGATCAAGATGAAGATCGAGAAAACGCATCCAATATTTGCTTATAAGTGTGACCAAAAAAAGGCGGCCAAAATAGCTTTGGAAAATGCAATGGCTAAGTTACATATGACTCTAAAAAGAAAATCACGGGTAGAATACATAGATAGAAAAGGCAGAGCGATTGGTAACAAATTATCAGATAATGATGACTGTGAAGTTTTTGTCTTGACAACTATTATGCAAAATACCATTTGAAAAACGTTTCGGTCTGATGCTACTTTGATTTTTTTTGTTCTATTCCATATGGTTTACCACCACAAAATGTTCCCTATTTCAAGGCGATTATAGATCAGGACAAACATCCTATTCGACCAACTTTCAGTATATTTTTATGGAACTAATATTAGTGTTAGCATAGATAAAAATTGGCTTTCCTTTTATTCGAGTCGAGAAATAGGCCATCCATTTGTTTTATAGACGAATTTAAAATAAAATAAAATAAAAA
Organism: Nephila pilipes; assembly: GCA_019974015.1. NCBI lineage: Eukaryota > Metazoa > Arthropoda > Arachnida > Araneae > Nephilidae > Nephila > Nephila pilipes. The sequence continues at coordinate 88,022 of BMAW01121495.1, forward strand.
AAAACTAAACACGAGAGTAATCTTACCACTAGCTATGATATTTTAGATTATTTTAGAGATAATTTACATGCACACGTTCCTGCATAATTGAAAAAAAAAGAACCATCAGCCCCTTTCAAAAATCTTCTTTACCGAAATCATTACTTATAATGATTATGAGGGAATTTCAAATGCATTGCGAGGATTTCAAGGTCCAATAAAAATTCAAAATTCTTTATTTTGAAGCAAACATTGAATTAACGGAACTACTAAAATAATCTTGATTGTATGATTTTTTTTAATTCTTATTTGCCCCGCTTCCTGTACTTTACAGCCCCATGTTAAAAACAATAAATGGTATCACATTCACAACAACAGAGTTTGTAACTGCTTAAATTACTTATTATTTATTTATTACTAAATTTTAAAAGGAAGTATTTTTTTCAGGTCCCAAACAACAAGAGGATTCCAAGAAAAAAGTTTCTGGGGAACCACACTGCAAAAATAAGAATGATCTTCTAAATTATACACAAATTCTAGGTATACCTAGCAACAAATTATGTTCAAAAGAAAGCAGCCGCAAAAATATTCTGTACATAATGGAAAGTATAGGGAAAATTCTTGACGACTTTCCTCTTTGATTGACTAGATTAAATACAGCTTTTGTCGAGTGTAAATTTTATTTTCTCATTAAGAATACTTTCTTTTGTTGAAATGAATCTGTTTAGTTTTACATCACCTACTTCTATAAGATTTTAATTTTAAGCAAAAATTATTTCTCTTTCTTATTCTGTTCCTTTATCATTTCGCATTTTTCTTTTTTTTTCTACAATTTATTTCTACAATCTAATTTATTGTACTTCAGTAAAATGTGAAACGCAAATTTATTTTTCTTCTTATGTAATTAAACGCTTTTTCAAAATTAAACTTTAATATTTAATACAACTAGGTAAACATTCATAACTCTCAATATTACACCAGGTGTAAAACAAAGTTAAAAATAAATAATTCTGATAAAATTGTATAACAGAAAAACAAAAATAAATTACACAGAAATCTTAGAATTCTTTTAAATATGTTGTCCATATCAGTATTTTAATAAATGTATTATTTTATCATGCTTTTATCATTTAGAAACAAAAAAAAAATTCTGCATTTTTTTCCAAAAGATTTTAACTATCTTCGTAGATTTTAATTATTCATAGAATTAAAAATAATTAAGATTTTTTACAACATATTACTTTAATTAGAGTTCTTTTTATTAATATGTTATAATAATGGAGTTAAAAAACAAGAATATAAAAGAATCAAATGATTAAAAAATTATGCCTAGAGTAATATTGAATCAAAATAATTTACGTTTTAAAAGCATTCCTGAAAAACGAACATTTCAAAATAGTTTGAAAAAAATTAAATTCACTGAACTTGAACGAATATTTTGTTTCAAAACAGGTTTCTTGGCTCAAAAAATATGTTAATTGGAGGTAAAAATCATTAAAAAACAATCTAATGAATTTTTGTTTTTCACTTAAGAAAATTTTCTTTTTTCCTTTTAGCTTTTGAAGATGAGGATATTTTTTTTTTCGATAACGAAATAAATCTTCATTGTACAGAATCCCCTTTAAAAAAAATCTCCGGCTTATGTTTTCAATTTTTAAAAATTCATTTCTAAGAATTTTTCTAGCTCTCATCTTACTGCTTTCACATGGATTGAATTAACTGTTTTCAAAATCGATAAATTTCCGGTCTTATGTTAAATAATTCTGAAACCAATAATTTAAAATAACTTGAGTTAATTATTTGGAAATTTTACACTTGAAGTGGAATTTTTGATCAAAGAGATCGTGAAACTGTTGTATTTAATATAAATATGATGAAATGAATTTTTTTATAGATTTAAAGAAAGAGTAATTTAAGTAACTGCTTACAAGAGTAATTTTAAAAAATCTCTGTATTATTAATATAGAATAAATCGTGTAAGAAGTTAAAGAAAATAAATTGATTAAAAAACCATTATAGAAATACTCGTTCTAAGACGAAGTTAATAGATCTAAAGACTCGTCGATCAATAAAAACAACAATAAAATTTAAATTCTTTACAGTCTTTATAAGTTCTAGAAAGAAGATACTTTAAAAAAATTATTCTACAATCACTTTCCTTTCTCACTTTTTTAGTAATTTCATGAAAACTCCTTCATAATAAAAATATGGAACTATAGATTCATTTAAAAATTAATGAATAAGTAGAACAAAGAAATTATTTCCATATTCAGTACCGGAAACTTTTAAATCTTATTATTCCTTAAAATTCATCTGCTAATTTTTCTGTAATATTCTACTAATTTTTCAGAAATTGTTCACTCAAATAGAAAAAAAAATCAGCAACTGTCCAATTCTGAAATTTAAAACCCTGACAGTTTGGTCATAATGTAGTGTTATTTATTATTATCCTTTACATTACACATTTTACATCTTTTCAATATATGTTTAAACTAGGTTATATTTGCTGTTTCAGATGATGCTTACATATAATGCTGACATAAATACTTTAGGGTTTGTCATTATTAATTATATATAAAGAGTGATATGTTTCCTAATTTTTTCATATGTATTATAAAATATTTGACTTTATGACAAGTATTCCATTATATCAAAATGTACATAAGTGTCATAGTTTATTTCAAACACTCATTTAATTCAAATATTAAAAGTGCTTTCAAGAAGTCAAATATGTAATATGTAATACACAGCATTACATGAAACAAATGCAAAAAAAAAAAAAAATTAGAACATTACTGAAGCAAATCGTTTCTAAACTTCCAAATTTGTCATTTGGCGATTAAACTGGATACTAATGTTTGAAGTAATTATATTTTCTAATTAAAATTTAAAATACCAAGACATGAACAAGTTGAAAAGTTTATAGATTTTAGTTATTTAATTCGATTTGAATTGAAATTTAAAATACTTTCATTAAACATTTAAATTAAAGAAAATAAATGTGATCTCATAAAAAGCATCAATTTTATAGATTTTAAAAAAAATTCGTAAATTATTCATTTACCTGGAATTATCTTGATGTATTTTGCCTAAAAAACCATAAAAATACTATTTATATCCTATTTATTTATAAAATAATAAATGATATTTTAACTCTAGTAACTTCTGAAAAAATGCGATTCTCATATAATATACACAATTATTTATTTGATTAATTTACACATCATTACATTTCAGGGTAAAACGATTTTTGTTTCATGTCTAATAATTCTTTATCGATATTGATTTTTTTTTTAAATATTTCAATAAAATATTAAAACTATCAGTACACATATGATAGAATAAACTCAACACAAACAAGAATTTTAATGTATATTTTCTCATCTAAACAACAGTTACGAGCATAAGGAAGAAATATTAATCACATAAAAACCAACCAGAAAAGTAAAAATGAAATTATTTTATTCGATTTATAACAAAAGAAATAAATTTATAATGATGGTGACCAAGCAGAATAATGGAAAATATTAGGATAAAATAAAGGGAAAAAATAGAATTTATTGTTATGACAGAAAACAGAATCTAAGAATTTTATGCCGTAAATAGTAAACGGAAGAGCAAAATATATTGACATGGATGACAAAAACGAACTCAAGAATTTTATGCCACGTGGGGCAAGAAGAATTAAAGAAACTTTTATTGTGATGGTAAAACGGATATATAAAGTATATCGACATAAGTGGAAAAGTGGAAATAAATAATTTTATTTCATTGATGGCAAAACGGAAAAAGAAATTTTTATTGTGATAGTAAAATGGAAGTATTAAATATTCCGATGTGAGTGGAAAAGCGAAACTGAATAATTTTATGCTATGAGTGGCAAAACGGAAAAGTGAAAGTTATTTTATTGACACAAAAAGGATAAAAGAAATTCGATGATAGATTACAACATGGTAAAAAAAAGAAATTTAATTTTTATATAACAAATTACCGTTTCCGTGGAATTTATCAAAATTTGTCTTTTCAATTAGAAAACGCTTTTGGCACCCTGTATTTGAAAACTGATTAAAAATTATCTAACATTCGGATAGGGTTTTCGTTCTGATTATAAAATGTCAAATTAATGAGATTACTGATAATTTGTAAATTTTATTTTATTATATTAATTTTTTATCTTTGTTTTCTAATAAATTCTGTAGAAATATTTCCACTTAAGAAAACGATGTACACATGTGCAAATAAAAGTAAATGCATCATTTTCACGATTTAATTATTCTTAAATTGCAATTACATTGTAACAGGTTTGTTAAATGACAGTAATATATACACAGTAGAAATATTCCATGGTGTGCAATAGTTATAAATTAAATAGAAATTTCTTCTAACAATTACAAAATCCCCCCCTCTTCCACGCCCAAAAATTACATAACTATTCTACAAAATGATCGATGCTTGCTCGCCCGGTTTTCAAGTTAATTTTTGAATAATTCGGTAATTTTTCTGCACTGGTGAGGGTATAGTGTATCACTTTGTACATTATTATTTAAATTAATCTTAAGAAAAACGAAGTTCCCTTTCTAATCTATTCAATATCAAGTTCTTTTAAAATGATAGATTACTTTCGTTTCCTTAGCAATACATATCGTATCGATTGTCATTACTAAATTTTGTTTTACATTTCCATTCCTAAAGACGCAATACCTTACATAAAATAACGCAAATAAAAATTTCTTAAGAATATTTTCCCCAATGGGTATTTTGCAAAGAAAGTAACAAATACAAATATACCTTATGTTTGAATAATCCTCAGTTTCTCTTTAAATAAAGATCTGATATTTTTCAAGTTTTTAAGTGAAGAATACTTCAAGTAACAAGATGTCAAATGGAAGTGCTCTAACGTAAGCAAGTATTGAAGTACGTTAGCTATACTTAAAGAATTCCAATGAAATTAAATGGAAGTACTTTGAACAAATGTATATTTTAACTAAAACAAGTGCGATCTCACGAAGAAAAAAAAAAACAAATATGATAAATTCGAATACATAAGGTATTCATTTAATGTAGTGCAATTTTTTCCTTATTAATCCCGTTTTAATTTACACATTATTTGATTTGAAAGCATTAGATTTCATCATTAAACATTTTTTCTTTCACCTGTATTAATAAAAGAGTTTGATTTATTTTTGTCGTTCATTTAGCGGGATAACTTAGCAAAGCACAGGACCATCCTATTTGGTTCAAAGTACCCTGAAACATTAATAATGGGCACCTTGGAGCCATTTTTTTTTAAATTCTCTTTAAATATCTTTTTAAATTGAAGTTTAAAGTGAATTTGCTCTCAATGTACATACATACATCGAATTGAAGGTTTTGATTTTGTCAACGGCGTAGCAGAAAGGTTACATAACACATGAGTGTGAAGTTTGATACAAAAGTAACATGAATATTAATAATGTATTCAAATATTCGTTTTGTATTTTTCATTTTCACAGGGCCATTTGTCTCGAAATATACCTTAAATATCTTGAAATTTCTCATACATAATTTATATCTCTTGCAGTCAATAGGTTTGATTAAGATTTTTTTTAAGAAAAATATTTGTTATTTGTAAAAGAATTATTATGATTATTTCCTCTTTTTGTATAATAATTATGGTTTCTTACGAGTGAATCATCACTTCTAATAAATATTATTAGGAAAAGTATCAAAAAAATTATTCTTAGAAAAAATGATTTTCAGTTTTAAGAGTATTCTGTTTTGCTTCGGCAAAAACGAACTTTCTTCGACTTTATCAAAACGATTGTATATATATATATATATATATATATAATATATACATTATTGTTGTTGTAAAAAATTATAATTACTGGTAATTATAACATATTTTATTTGGTATTAATTACTGTTAAATATGCTTATACTATTATTATTGTAAAAATTATAATTATTGGTAATCATAACTAATTTTATGTCTTGCGCTACCTGTTGATAGATGCATTTTATTACTGGTATTGTTTTTATTGCAAAATGTTGATTTCTGCTTGGTGAAAACTATGCCTAAACTTCTCTTTCAGATCTAATTGCTTATTAGCCATACAAAAGGGTTCTTTGATTATTTATTAGTAAATTTTAGTGAACTGCATATTTGGTAATTTTAGTAAATTGAGCTGTTATCAGCAAAAATTTCGAGAAGAAATCTTACGTCCATAAAGAACAGAAAGATACATCACTATCAAGGAAAATCCTAGAAGTGATACATTTATAAATTTTTAAATATTTCTGACATTTTAAGTCTAATTTTATCATTTGCATTTTAAAACGTTTCTGATTGTCAAATTTTGAGAAAGTGGTGTCCAAACCTAGTCGGAGGCCTTAAGATCACAGTGCAAATTATTTAGAACTGATGCTGATGACTCAGACCTATTACTTTCCATTGATCATTTCTTACATTTATCCAGCAAAACTTGTTCTTCAAAAATTGAGTATTCTTACTTTCTAGGCAAACCTCGTACCTAACTTCATGTTTCTTATCAATTAAACTTTCAAGGAATAAGATTTCTACAAAATCTCAGTATGGAGTAAGAAATATGAAATATTCGAGCATATAAAGAATTGTATTTTCTATGTGAATTAACCCTTATTTTTGACAGCTGACACTTTCTGTTCGTAAGCAAAGTTTCAAACTGGTCTGGTCACGATAAGCCTGAAGCTAAAACTGACTGAATTTAATCCTTCTTTAAGAGGTAAGGGACGCATTCAAAATCTCACTTCATCTCATTAGAGAAATTTCCCCAAACGATATAACGAGATATTGAGCAGAGAAAGAAGGAGAGTTTTCGTCTGTTAGATGAATAGGGATGAAAGATTTTTATTATTTCGTTTTCTGGGGGAATTGAACGTGACGAGTTTAGAAATCAACTCCGACATCATCCTTAGAGTTTATCAAATTATGTTAAAGATGAAACAAAGGTAATGAGGTAAATTTTAATCCAGAATTGAATTAGATTTGGATAGTAAAATTCTCTTTCACTGAATTTCAGATTTCAAAATTATCAAAAGTTAAATTTAAACTTGTTCTTTTTCTTATTCCCGATTGATATATATTCTAATTAGAATGGTTAAAAGAATTAATTTCTAAACGTTAAAAATATTTGTTTCCAATTTGGTTAGATTTTTTATTACTTCAACTCTACATTAGGCTTTTCCGTATTAATTAGGCCACATTAACCCAGCGATCATGGTCTCTGATTCGTGGATGCCATTCGATTCCTGATGCACGTCGTATAAATCCGTTGTGTAACGGGGCTGAGTCACGATAAATATATTGGGATCCCAAGACCACCAATTAGTGTGATGAAGAAGTTTGGAGAGGGAGTAGCTGGCTCAGGTATAGTCCTCGTCATTTGACTGAGATTTAAAATTACGCTTGTCAATGCGACTGAAGTTAATAATCACATCGCATCCGTATTATACAGGGGCAATTTAAAACATTAGTTATTAAATTGTAGAATGTGTACCCCAAGAGAAAGTGTCATACTGCTTACTTATGCTGAGGGAAAGTTGAGCATTGAAACATAAGTCAAATTTTTATCCGCATTATTGTTTACAAAAATGCATTATCCATTGAATTTAGAAGTGTATTATGCCAATTAAGGATATTCATCGAGATTGTTTTTCATATGTGAGCTAATAAATGGGATTATAAATAACTAGTTAAATGAAAAGAAAGATACTTTCATTTCAGAAAATTAATTAAGGTTGTGAGTATATAGTATATTATGTTCCTCTCAGTACATTAAATTCAATATGCACTAATATAACCATATGTACCCAACTATATCAAGTGCATGCGTTCCTGCATATATAATTTAAAAAATCATACATTTTAATTTAAATTTTAAATTCGTAAAATCAGACCACATTTTCTTGTTCCATAACGAAGTTAATTTAAATAAAACTAAACCTAGTAGGAAAAAAAACTGCTACAAGTCTTCATAGAAATCGTCTCCAAATTCTTTTACAGTGTCGACAAACTTTGTTGGTAGGAAACTGTTGCTATTTATTTTAAATGTAAATGAGTTTTATATTTTCATAACGTACATATTGTTTCCCTTTCTAAACTAATCTGAGAAATCCTTAATTGTTTTGAATAATAATATTTTTTCAATAGATTTTTATGCACTCTAGTGCAACTTTAAGGAGAATTCGCAAATTGCGTCTACTTTCAAAAAGTGTATTGAACCAAAGGTATTAATTAAGCCACCGAAGAATTATGCTGATATTCAGTCAAACGCGCAAGAATCCACGTGCGTGTCTGCGGAGATGTGATCATGCAAGAGATGTAAGCGCATCATGAGTTGGGATCGTAGTTCTCAAAGACGTCAAGCGGGTTTATCGCAAGAGTAGAGTTAATTTTATAAGGTATCGTGTACAATGAGTAGTCACGAATGTACGGATGCTGAAATGAGATAGAGAATTTTCTATAGATTGGAGTCATGCCACCGACATGTACATGTGGCTTAGAGCGCAATGTTATGCTTTGAGTCTCCCGCAGTTTCAGAAGATAAACAGTTTCAGGACATTGGATCCATATGAAAAAGGTCAACCAAGTACCACAACGATAAATAAGGATTTCTGTTTGGCTCTTTTAGCGCGGTGAGACAGGACAGCTACAAGGTCATAATTCTCACATGAGCTGTATACTGTTACTAGAACTCAAGTTTCGTGATCTACAGTTGACCGAACACTTCATTAGAGAGGGTTGTATTCCAAAAGACATGTTTACGTCCCACTTACTGCTGCACACAGGAGAACGCGTTTAGCATTATCCAGAACCAGACGTAAGTGGAGCATCATACTTTTACCGTTGAATTGAGATTGAGTTCTGACACACATTCTTGACGCACCTGCATTTGGAGAGAGTTTTGGATACGATATTATCCTTCCGTCATGATAATTATGGTAAAATGATAATTATGGTAGCGTGGGTGCAATAGTATTGACAGGCATTTTGTTGGATAACTGCAGCTACTGTATGTGTTTGACAAATGCTTCGTGACTTCTATGAGGTATGGAAAGGAGATTTTGGAGTCTATATACAGCTTTTTAGAGGCCCAGATGGCCCTAGCTTCCTGTTAATGAATAACAATTCTCGTGCACATAAGGTTTAGTTGGTCGATGATTACATGGAAGGTGAATATATTTGTCGCATTTACTGTCCAGTGAGATAACTTAATAATAGCCTTACAAAGCAAGTCTGCGACGCTCTTGGGTGAGCATCTCCCCTCCGAAAACCATTTCGAAGGTTAAACTGCCTTCTTGCAAGAGTGGGATTAACTTTCACAAGGGCATCTCAACGGCCTCGCAGTGTGTCATGACGCTTTACACCTTTTTGGTAATAAGAGGGGAATCATATTAGACTCATTTTCAGTTCAATGTACTGTTGTAGAATTTAGACATCTCCGCGCTATCCGCATTACTAATTTCAATTTCGTGATTATTTATGCATAAACTTTATTTTTTCGTTACAGTTGCAGTCGACTGTGTTCGCCATTTATCAACGGGAAACAATCTTTATAACATTCTTTTAAATTTTATGACATTATTATGAATGAATAGAGCACGATCCATTTTCTTACTGTATTTATAAGCTTTTTTAATTGTGATATTTTCAGTTAGGATTAATTTTTATATTAATTAAGAAGATTATTAAAGTTTATCTCGACTCTCAAAATACTTATTCATAAATTTAATTGCCTAATATTCTATTTTGAATCTATAAAATAGGATTCTTTATTTGCATTAAGTTAGTCACATCCTGCATTAAATGTTTACGTAAATTCTCTAAATTAAGAATGATAATCTCATGAGAATGATAATCATTAATTAAATATTTGTTTTTAATTTTTTCATGCAAAATAAAAAAGTACTTTATACTTTGTTTATTGAATTATTTTTTAAATGTATCATTAAAGTTACGAACTTTTCTTAATGTTTATACCTTCTTGTGTATATATTTTCTTTTGCCCTATCCACTCTTATTCTTTCTATTATAAAACTTATTATTTTCTACACAGCATTGCTTCTGTCATTATTATAGTAAAAATCTATAAATTCTTGTTTAATACACTGTAAAATATTTTTATTAAAATACATTACATTTAAACTGTTTGGGTATAAAGTTACATAGTAGTCAATAAAGAATTTTTCATATCCTAACCATAGTTTTAATAAAAGCAACAACTTTGATTATAATAACTGCGACATTATCCCCACCATATAAGTGGTAAATGGATGGTGCCCATTATTCATCTGGAATTCATTCAATTTTATTATTCATTTGAAAATTATTAAATTTGCTTGAGTAGAATCTGTGTTTATTTATTATAACATTAATATTATTCAAAGTATGATTTTTTTTCATATATTTGTGGATTTTTACATTTAGAAGATAAACTGTTATAAATTATACAAAAAAAATATTTTTTTAATTCTTATTATTTTTTATTATTGAGTATTTTATAAAATTTGCATCTATATCTATGATTTACATTAAAATTTAATTTATTATTTTTACTTATATTCTTATATCAAATTTGCCGATGTCATAATTTTTGATGTTCATAAAGTCAGTAATTTCTTTATTTAACTTATTACTGTAATAAATATTTTCTAAATACTTTTTTTTATTCCGGAATATTCTTAATTTATAATTATTTTATCTAAATGTAATGAATTTATCTCCTTTTTATAAATATACTTTTACAAACTTAAAATATAAATTATAAATTCTATTTTTTTTTTATATAGCAACCAAATGATATTAACATCTTTTCCAAATCCTTCACACTTTGTATTCGTATAAAAAACCAAACAAGTACAGAAACATCAAATAGTTTATTATTTTCTAATAATCAGACTCAAATTTTCAGGCACAAAAAGTATAAACAAAGCAAGCTACCCAAAAATATACTGATATTAATTACTGTACTATCACTCGTTAAATACAAGTTCTCTCCCTTCAACGTGAATCAAAATTTCAAACCAACAAGCTACTAAAATCCGACACACTTGAGAAATATCACTCGTCACTCTTAAAGGTACAAGCATAAATATATCAAAATACAAACAAATACTATCAGTTAAAATCACAATAAATAAACCAAAGTCCAGTAATAATATCTTATTGATGACATTATACATACCAAAATAGCATAATACTGATCATAGATTAAAAAAATAACATAAAAATAGATTTCTGGTATTAAATTAGAGCCATTCAATATTCTGATAGTGTAGATACACATCATTTATAATTCGTTAAATTATGTAGTATAACAATATTTGAAAAAATTTACAAAATAGTAATAAAATGGAAAGGGCAAGAACTAATATGTAATCTCAGTTAAATAAGCGAAATTAGAGAAAAAAAATTATAATAGGACAAATTAACTATAAAATATAATATAAAGTAAGAATTATAAACCAAAATTAAACCTAGAATGCATACATGAAAAAAATTTAACATTGTAATATATAGAAACTAAAATAAAAGTGAAACCAGAATACGTAAGTATAATTGACACAATACAAATATACTAAAATGAAAATGCAAAGTTCGAACAAAATTAAATGCACAATCTAGATTAATTTGAAGTATTACACCAAAAAGAAAATTAAAATTGGAAAAGAAAAAAAATAGTAATTAGATATCTAAGGATACAAATTTTAATCTAAAAGTTCATAAAGAATCACTACTATAATATTATAGTAATATGAAAATATCTATATATAAAATGATACAATATTAGCGCAAATGTAGTCAAATTATTACTTATAAATACAGGGTTATTCAAAAGAGTTCATCCGAATTCAAAATTCTATATTTGAAAAATGAACGACACAGAATGATAAGTAATATATGAATGCAAAGGAAAACAGTAGGAAGTCACACATTGTGAACAATAGATGGCTATCGTATGTTTTTCGCGAAGCTATTTCACGAAAGTTGCTTTCTCTGTGCTTCCTCACTATTGTATCGGTCCCTGTGGATCGGATGACTTGATGTTACACAGCTGACTATCTAGGTCACTTTGTATGGCTCCATGTGATTTCTTCCTTCGGTGGTTAGTAAAAGATAATATTGTACACCCACCATTACCCACACATTTATGTTAACTGTAACAACAGATTTCTGCTACTTTACAATCAATTGCCACTTATACATTGCAACATGTTTAGCAACAATTTACATATCAAATTTACATTATACGTGTAACTTAAAAATTCATATCAAACACCTGTACAAACACTTCCATATTTTAATTTGCAAATATGTATTACTTATCATTCTGAGTCAGTTATTGAAACAAATATAGAGTTTCGAATTCAGATGATTCATTTTAAATGATCCTATATAATGAAAAAAAGTAAATGAAGTAAAACTAAATAATTAGTCGAAGCATAAAATGATTAAAATTAGTAAGAAAACAAAATTAATTCAAAAAGGGTAAGTCATAATTTAAAGTTACAAAATAGAAAAACATTTCATAAAACAAGATTAAAAACATAGTACTGAAATTAGAAAGCGAAAAAGAAACATTCTAATTTATTTACGTATGCATAATTTCGCAAACGTTGATGAAAAAGTGAAAACATTGCAAGATTTAGAAAATTTTAACAAATCAGAATTTTCTCCTCTTTTTCTCCTTTCCTCACTATTTATCTACATTACCCACTCTCTCACCTCTCCCGCACATATACGCATGACGCTAATCTCAAATATCCCGTTAAGAGAAATTAATTTTAAGCATCTGCTTCCTGAATCTAACAGAGAACAATATCCAGTTACAAGAAAATTCAAATAACGTTACCGATCTATTTTTATTTGATTGATGTAAATTATATTATTAGAAAACTTGACATATATTCAAAGGTAAAATAATATACATAACTAATTTCATTCCAGTTGTCGTTTCTTTTTTTAATTGCTAACAGGAACATTTCAATTGTGACCATAATTCGATATTCGAAAGTTCAAATCTGTGCAATGATATGATAGAAACAGAATACACATCGTCGTATCGATATTTACTCAAAAACGTTTCTTTATTCACGATTTGACGAAATTTAATTATTAAAACCGGCTTCCGATTCAATTTCATGATGACAAGAAGTTAAATATAGATTTCGACACCTTGTTGACGAGAATTTAACATCTGGTAGCGCTCAAAATCCAATAAACTTGCAACCGCGTGAATACGTACGTTCATTTTACTGAAGTGACGTTTCTGCTTCCAATGCCTTCCGGATATGTTCGCCATTATCTTCCAGGAATCAATTGTCACTGAAATTCTAAGAATTTTCATAAAGTTCACAAATAAGGCATTCATTGGTGAATAACTGGACAAGGATTGGTGCGATAATATTGATACTTAAACTGTGAAATGAATGTATTTCAAGTAGAGTGTGAGCGTGCTTCCATTCCGGCTGTGATTTAACTTGAAATTGATTTTATGTTAAGTTGTTCAATGAAAATGTGTCGGTATATTTTGTAGCAGATTGTTCTAAAGAATTTTTAGACGCAATAATATAGTTTATTCTGAGCTTAAACTCAAATTCAAAGCAATGTAAAGATTTATTAGAAAAATGAAATATTTTTCGTTATAATACTAACATTAAGTCAAATGAAAAATATTCCTTTTAGTTTTTAAAGTAAAAAAAGACACGATATCTTAAGATAAAAGTTTAAAGTTGCATATTTAGGAGGAAATGCCAATGCTCACCATATCTAAATACACTTAAAATATACGTTTCTGGAAAAGATTTATTTTCAAACTGCCATTCTAAAGTTTATATACCTTTCTTAAACTATTTTAAAATGTCTACTACTTCTACAAAATTTAATATTTGTAAGCATTTTTCTTATTTTCCTTAGAATCGTTTCGCTCAGTTCTTCCATGACTTCAGTTTAACAAATACTATTTATGTGAATGTGGTAGCCCAGAAGTCATGGTCATGGATTTGAGGCCTGTGTCTCTTATGTCGAGTCGTATGCCTGAGTCCTGATGCCACCGTATGATGGGGATGAAGCACATTAAACATGGTCGAGTTCTCCCATTGGTGCGGAGTGGAAGTACAGAGAAGGCAGCGTCAGTTCAGGTGTCGTCTGTGTCACTTCAACAAGGTTCACAATTATGAAATATGTTGCCAATAGTCATCGTATTGTTTCTCAGCACGACGTCAATATCTAATGATAATCACACTGTTTTGTAATATTAAAAAACATTAAGATACCTATACCCACATGATTTCGTATAATTTTTAAAAAAGAACTCTTAATCATTGTCCCTATTCCATGCTCGATATTATTTAACAATTTACACAAAACAACCAAAAAAATTTCAAAAATTCATATTAATTACAAAAAAGCAATTATAGAAAATTTAATTAACTCGCTAAATAATGCGGAACATTTTTTTAAATGTTGTACATATGGGTTATCCAGAAAGTATGAGTAATCTAAAGTTCTTAAAAACAGAAAAGCTATTATACTGATGAAAGATTTGTAAACGTTTATCAAACATTGTAATTCCTTTTCAATTAACAGATTCGTAAATTCGAATCACCATCGATAATTGTATTTTACAGCTTAGTGTACAAAAAAATGAATTAATCTTCGGATGACAAAGTTGAGTCATAAACTCACCTCGTCCTTAGTTTCTGCTGAATATTCAATTTTTCTTTAAAAAAATGTTTTTCCTTTCATATTTTTACAGTTAAGGTTTACACAATATTTTTAAGAATTCTGAAACTATCGCCTCCTTCGTGAAAAAAAATAAATACATAATAAAATACATTTTGATTTGGTGTCACTAATTACATCCACCTGTTAGTTACTGTTATAAAATTGGATTTAAGCCATTCCAATGCTTTACATTGAAAATTATTTTCCAAAGAGGCTATGTTGGTTTCATAATGGTTCACAAAATAGTCATGCATAAGAAAGCATTATGTCTTGGATTTGTCAGACGAAGAACATTAAATCTAAACCCAAGTGATTCTTGACTATAAGCATTTGAAGGGGAGTATGAATAGCTTAAACCGAATGTGGGTTCGTATTCCTGTTCAAGCAACACTAAAAGAGTGCCACTAGCCTTATATATTTCCATTTGATTGATAAAAATAATCTACGCATTTATCGCGTTTATATGATAATTTGAGGGAGGTAAATATTTTTGGTGAAGATGCTATTTCGTCAAGATTTAGGAGTGGCCTTAGTATTATATACCATTCATATCTACCTGACAAAGTAAGTGATTACAAAGTATATCATATAATGCAATAGGTTCATTTCTGAAAAAAACAGAAGATCGCATAGAGAAACGCATTGAAACAAAATCTTCTGTTAAGGGTAGTAACTAAGGTGCATTTTGTGTACTAGAACACTTGACAAAAAATACTAACAGTCTGGTAAGTGCAATCGATTTATTTGTAAAATCATATCAATACCATAACAACAAAATATCATGAATGCAATAATTAAAACAGTTAATTTAGATCAAATTATCACTTTTTTCAAATTAAAAATTATTTCATTTTTGAAGTATTTTGTTGTCACTTTATTTCATTTTTGATTGGATTTCTACGACGGCAACATTTATATATAATAGTAAATGAAATTAAAAGTTAAGATTTGGAGTTTATTATATGGTAAATTAATACGTATCTCTTAACAATGAGGTCAATGAGGCCCTACATGATTGTTCATGTTTCAAATATCTACCTGGTCATCCAAAAATAAATGTACAGAATATAAACTGTATACAAATATCACTGTTATTCCGGATTAATAATTGAACCTGAATAAAACTCCTAGTAATTACATTTATTCAAACAATACTCTTTGTTATTTTGAAATACGCTTTGAAATTCCCAACTACTTGTATTTTTTTACCTATACCTACAGCTTAAAATATAAATTCTTTAAAGAA
Source organism: Nephila pilipes (assembly GCA_019974015.1). Lineage (NCBI taxonomy): Eukaryota > Metazoa > Arthropoda > Arachnida > Araneae > Nephilidae > Nephila > Nephila pilipes. Next base: position 103,993 of record BMAW01121495.1, read on the forward strand.
AGCTTATATAAAATTTACATCCATCTAAACATTTCAGTAAACAGCCTGTGATTCTAGAAGAGAGCGTTTCTTCCTTCAGATTCCATCAATATTTATGAAAATAATTTTACCTGTCTTCTAAAAATAAAGATTAGATGTCTTACAACATTGAAAAAAGCATTAACAACAAAAGGATATATCAATCAAAATTACGATGTTACCGTTTCCTTCAACGTACCTGAGAGAAAGATCAATCTTTTCCACAAATTCTTTACTTATGTTACCTATAAAGTATGACTTTTTGATAAGAAGAAAATCTAGTTATTTTGAATCTTAAGCAACGAACGAAAGATAAACAACACCCGAGGGACATTTAAATAGTTATTTTTCAAAAGCGATTTAAAACTTTTCTCCATTTTAAGTGGGATGTCTGGATTTGAGAAATACTTTACTCGTATTTCAGCATATTTAATGGAGCTATTTTAATCATATTTTTTTTATTTGAAGTGATTCGTTCGTTAATGCTTTATTTTTTCATTGCTCACTTTAGTCCCTATTTTACTGGTTATTTTATTTATTAATTGGGCTAATT
>BMAW01121495.1:104573-134429 GCA_019974015.1 Nephila pilipes
TATATATATATATATATATCCCGTTAGCCGACCCTATATTTACTATTTAGTATTAAGAAAAGCGGGATAATTAGAGTAAAATATTCTAAATTCCTTCTCAGAGGCACCCGTGGGGTGAGCTGATGCGAAAAAATAATCTCTCTGTTGCTTATACATGTCGTAATAGGCTACTAAAATGGAAACCCAGTACAGTCGGACTCACTGTCTCTGGCTATTATATCAGGCGAATGATACTCCAGATTGGAGGACCTCAGGGTCTTACTTTCTTTTGTTAGGTGCGAGCTTCAGGAACCTGAGACATCCTAATGAACTTTTTCTTTCCTATGGGTTTTACTGTATTTGGTAAAAACAGGTGACACATTCTCAAGGTACCCTAACGATCCTTTTCTATTTTCGACCCTCCTTCCTTACGAATTTTCATCTTTTTTTTAGTTTTTCAAACGACTAAAAAATATATATACCTTGTTTGGCGCAGCATAGACATTGTTGTTGCGCCATGAAATATCGTGTTCCATATCACTCACTTCATCTCCAAGAGATGTTTCTTAGAATATGCCATTATTATTACTGCGTTGTTGGCGATCTCCCAAAAAAAAAATCCTTGTAATTCGGGACTTGTTGAAATAAATCAAATAGGTTATACACCGTACAATAGATCTAATCGTAGATTTTAATTCATCTACAACGTGTCGCCATCTATTGATGGAAATAAGAGAATACTAAGAATAAGCTACAGCTCCCATATTCATCTCACAGCTTGCACCGTAATAATGGATTCGAAATGTACTGCCAGCTGACAGCTGTTTGGGTAAGTCAACGGTTTAAGTGGAAAAACCAGTGCAAAATGATGTGATGGAATGGTGTAAAAAACTCATATTTTCTTCGAAATTCTTTGTGAATTACAGCTAGTGATGAACATCTGAAGTACAATAATTTTGTGGGAGGTTGCCATCAATGTGTAGCATGTAATACTGAAAATGTACTTTTTATTTCTAGGTACTTAGCACGAAGAAATCTGTTGGAGCTCAACTGGTGACTCCTGGGGAAAATGAAGGAAATGGAAATAAAAACATTAACATCTGCTTCCTTCTCTTAGTATTGAATAATATGATTAATATTTTTGCAGTTATATTATTTTAAAACTGAATAGAAATTTTGTAGTCACCTTGTATACTGAAGCAGTGGCACGTAATAAATAATAAACTACACATGTTAGAGAAAAATATATAATGGTATAAAGTAAGGAGAAAATACATTCAAATATTTAAATATTTATTGCAACACTTTAAATATATGCAAGAATCAGTTTTCGTACGAAAAGTACATCACTATATGATGGGCAATTTTGTTTCAATGGATATAATCGTTCAAAAATAATAATATAAAATTAAATAAAATATCATAGAAATGGAATCTAACTTTCAGCATATTTTTCTTGAATATTTTATATTTTTTGAACAAATTTTGTACTCTGTCTCCGATGAAACCATATCAGAACTTTTTAATAAGCTAACATTTATAATCTAACATTTATAACTCAGTTTTTTTCTTTTGTCTACTTTACTAAGTATTTTCTAACATCTCCACCCAATATTTTTCTGCACTTTTAATCTGATTTGCTCATTCTCTTCACAAATGCTGTGGCACTGTAGCAACCAAAATAGTCAAGGAACAACCAGGATATTTCGCATTCATCCGATAGGCGGAGGTGACGTTGACTGATGGAAGAACTCAATCACTTTCGTATTTTACATGAACCACGAGCAAACGTTGGACATTTTTATTTAAATATTTTGGAATAATTGGTCCCTAAAAAGAAAGGTGTCTTAATTTTTTAAAAACAGCGATGGATGTTAATTCTAATCTAATACGTTGTTTTAGATAAATTGTTTAAATGTTGTCACCTTAAATTTTTTAATTAAGCATTTGACGTTTGCATTTCGTTTCCTACTGCAGTCAAAATGAATTTTTTGTTGACAATTATACTATTATACATTTAAATGAAGAGACATCAAATCAATAAGAACAAATTTTATTAATATTCTTCTTATGAATGTTCATGCAGTATTACTTTCTCAAAAAGTCTGATTACCTTCAACGAGCCTCAGTTATATTTTGTAATAATAATCAAATTTCACACTTACCAACTCCATCGGGTTCGAGTTTCTAATATCACTATGGTTGAGGGTTCGAGTGGAAAATCTGAGTTCTTCCTATTTCAACTTCCTCCCGAAATGATTGTTATTCGAAATCGTGCTGATAATCATTTGTAATACTAAGATTTTCATGACCTAACATCGAATGATTTTTAACTTCATAGTCAGTTCTACTTCGCTTATACGTGTTTTATTTCAAATCTATTAATTTCTCTTCTTTACTTCAGTCTCATTTATATAAGTCACGTCTCATTTTATTAAAAGGAGGTTTGAATTTAAACATTTCAGAAATGAGAAAGGGTCAAAAGTTAGCAAATGGAAAATCCCAAATAGCCAATCTTACATACATTTCACTGAATATTTCTCCTTGAATACATTTTGTATTTCGATACTGATGTATTCATAACATAGCGTTTTCGAACACACCCTGAAATTCATAATCTAGGTCATTTTTGATCTACTCTCTCGGTTTTTCTTTTTCTCTTCTTTATAAAGTTTTCTTTTACTTCACCCAAGATCTTTCTTTCTTCACTTTCAATCTCCACTATTCATGTTCCTCACAGATGCTGTCGCTATATCTCATCCCAAATAGTCAAGGAACGTCCGAGAAATTTCGCATTCATCCGATAAGCGGAAGTGACGTTGACTGATGGGAGCAGTCAATCGCTTTCGCATCTTACATGACCCAAGAACCGGCGTTGGACTTTTTTATTTGAATATTTTGGGATAAAAGGTCCCTAAAAAACGGAACGTGTTTTGAGTTTTTTAAAACAGTGATGGACGGGAATTCTGGTCTAGTAAGTTGTTTGAGATAATGCATTTAAATATCGCCGTCGTAAAATATTTAATCAAGGAAATGTAAATGTGTTTATTACTATAAAATACATTAGTTTCTTTATTGTTTCATGATTCAGATGAATATACCAGCATCGTAGCTAAATGTTCAGATTAGATGAGTAGTTCCTAGATAAAAATTTAATTTATTATTTGGTTTGGATTTGATCTAGTTTTCGATGTTAAGAAACCTAAAACCTTTGTCGAGAGAAATGCATGAATACATTTCACAAATATATTTAAAAAAAGTAACTCTTCGAATTTTTCTGAATGAATTATATTATTTCTGTAATATGTTTTTTTTTTCGATTTTGTTTCATATTTGAATAATAATTTATGATACTGGTCTCTAAAAAACATATATACTTATATTTATTATTCAGTCGTCACATTTATACTTGAGCGCTAATACAGTGCTAATACATACAATACACACACACACACACATTTATATATATATATATATATATATATATATATATATATATATATATATATATATATTGCAATTAAATGTTTATAAATATTAAAATAAATGGATTTTTGTTTAAATATGTTTCATTATTCAGAGTATTCTAACGATTAGAAAATAGATATAAACATTTGCATAGACTTTGCGTAAGATTGTTCCGTATTTAAATGATACTTTGATTACAATATTTTAGGGAAAATAATGCAAATATCTGTGAGGCAATGTAAAATTTTCTCCAGTTTAAATAATAACAAATCTACCCTTCATAATTTTATTGCCTACACATACACTGTATAATGCATTCTCTACGGATTAGAAAACATTCTTCAATGCATTCGAAGAATAAAAGAAGAAACGAAAGAGATTACTTTGGCCAATTTCCTTGCCCTTAAAAACAACAAAAATGAAAAGACAAAAGAAAACTTCATCCCTTTCAGCGAGAGAGCGAAATGAACTTACTGAAAAGTCGTTTACAAACATGTTCGAAAACACTCCTCCGCCCATTTCTCATTTCTTTCAATCCGTTCTGAAATATACAAAAAAACAACAAATTCAAGTTTCTTTTGGGCTATATTAAAAAATTTTTATTCCTACTGCGAGGTATGTCTTATTGAATAAAAATGTGGAAATTATTCCTTATTCAATTGTGAAATGACAGCAGCTGCTTAGCGATTATAGTCGTCACCTCGTGACCCACGTTTGTTCAGTCGAGTTGTGGGTTCAAGTCCTGAAGCTACTAATGAACATCCATGTATCGAGGCTCATGTATGTTAAAATTGTTGAGGCTGCAATACTTTCTTATTGTATTGTGTGAAAGTTTGGTGAGGGGGGGTTAACTAAGGCTTCGTCCTCGTCACTTGACAGAGGCTTATTATTCCAATATCCAATATCCCTAGTGTTGCTACTAAGTGCATCGTTAATGAACAATCCCACACCAAGCATTAACTATTTGGTTCAAATACCAAAACAAATTTTTCTCATTTTCATAAAGGTTGTTCCTGTAATAAATTTTAAATTTACTTTTTACCCCCTGTGTAAAATATTTCTTATTAAAATGTGTGTTTATGAGAGCAGTAGCATTTTTTCGAGACAGGAAATAAGAAAATTTCTATTCAAATTCCTTCCCTTTATGAAAACATTTTTATATTATTTATAAATGATTCATAAGGGGCTTTTCAAATCTTAAAAACTATTAGGAATACTTACTAACACCAAAGAAAAAATGCATGAAATTTAAACTTATAATGATTATAATATTTCAGATATATTGTATTACATACAAATACACATGATGATATAAATTTAAGAGGGTACTTAGAAAGTACACGAGATCAACATTTTATTCAAGATTTTAAAATAGCTAATAAAAGACCTTAGCATAACAACGATTTACAGTTAGCATTTCAAATGCTATTGATTGAAAAGAAAAGAAAGAAAGTCAGAAAAACAAAGAAAATAAAATGAAAAATGAAGTATTTTTAAATTCTTAATGAACTTTTAATTGCATCGAATGTAATCCTTTCTAATTTTGGTTTTAAAACTGACTTGCAATTAGAAATGAAAGAGAATTTTCCAGAAGCATTTAATTTTCTATCAATTAATATTTAATGACAATCCTTCGGCTCGCTTTGAATTCTCTACAGATATGTTCCTAATGTTAAATTTCTAAAACACTTTTAAAAACATAATACTTTAGAATTTCTTTTTTTACAGTGATAAATTGATTTATAATTTATTGTATCTGAGATGCACGCTTAGCAATCCCCCTCCCCTTTTTAATTACTTTGATGGTGTAAGTAGATTCCATTTTGAAAAGAGCATGTTAGAAAATTTACTTTGATGAATTCGTTTTGTAGTCTATAAATTAGAAACCTATTTCTGATTCAAACATATTGTTTTTCTGAATGTGTACCATCTTTAAAGAGGATAATATGGTGTCGGTAAATTATAAATGGGTTAAAGGAATTAAAATATAGAAGGACATTTGAAATTAATTTGCGATTTACAGCCGTATAAATTAAACTCCTTACCATATACGACCTTATTATACAAATAATCAAATAACGGAATGATCTGCATTTTTTTGATTATTGTGAGAAAAAAAATATTTTTATAATTCAATTAAATGCATTGTAAATGTAAGTAAATTTTTATTCTTAAATTACTGCATGTAAGGCTGGCTTACACTTAGTAGCATACTCATAAGAAGGATATTGAAAATCAGTAACACAAAAGTGAATACTTTTCAAATAGATAATTTATCTTAATTGACACTTCCATGCTATTAAATCTAGAATTCTATCTTTTATTTTTATTATTTACAATTGTTGTTATAAATATACTTAATAATTCCCTTTTTTTCAAATAAATCCAGTCAAAGAGGCATAATATTTGTTACAAAAAATTCATGAATATAACAATTTATTCTACTATTTGAATAGTGAATATAACAATTTAGGTCCTTTGTAATTGAGGCATGGCAAAAATAAATCATAGAACTACAAATTAGTAAATATGAATAAAAACAGGTTATTTTTTATAAATACCTTATCGTAACAAATTCTTGTCTTTACTGATGATTTAGTAGAGCCTGTAAATATATGTTAAAGAACGCTTCCGTACTTTGTTTGCACTTTTATTTCCTTAAGGGCATCTTCACCATTTCATATGTTCTAAATAAAACAGAGAAATTAAAATAAAAAACGTTGTTCGTATGTTACTGCCATATAAATTTATATATATATGTATATAATTGGTCACTCATGAATTTATATTAAAGAATAGACACCTTTCTAAATTGTATACACATTATCCAAATATCTAATCATAATTATAAAAAACCCGACTCTAACTTATTTTAGATTAATCTTATATGTATATGCTTTATTATGGTTAGTAAAGTGAGCATGATAACTTTTCCAGTACAGTAATTATAATATGTTATAATTACTCCAAATGCAATATGTTATACATATATTATTACAAATCATCCCGGGTAATTATTACATGCTATCATTAAAATTACTCGTGATATTACTATATCACGAGTAATTTTAAAAGATAACTTCAGGAGTAAATTGTTATATTACTTGTAATTATAAAATACACTTCTACCAAGGACCAATACATTAAAAGTTTTGTTGTTCCTAGCAAAAAAGCTCAATTCGAAGAGTTACTATCAGCAAAAGTAAGATTTAAATAAATCATTGTGTGTTAATAGATTGGATTAGATCTAATGGATTAGAATAATCCATAAACAAGGAATATGACCTCAACACTAGTTCAAACCAAAGGATATCGAAATACGGTTTTCTTCGTCTGAGACTAACTGCTGTAAAGACAAAAGAAAATCCTTTTTTTGCATTCTAACAACAATTTTTTATGTTGAGAATTCTAGTAATAGAAAATTCTGATATTAAGAAGGTAAATCATGACCATTCACCTAAGAGTCGACGTGAATGAACTGCTCATACAGGATGAAGTTATTGATGAGAATTGTTAACAAAAACTAATTGATGAAACTAAACTGATCACAGATATATAGAGAGTAGAATACGACAGAAGATACGACAAAGTTATTTTTCAGGATGAGGATACTCGACAACATGTTGCAAAAAATTAACCATATGAAAATTCTTCGATTGGATATCTTACGCCACCTTATGTATATTCGCCAGAAATCGCCTGTACTTATTGTAATATATTGACAGATGACTATTGGTTCTTCTGAACAGAGCTCAATTCTTATGGAGATAGCAAGAAGCGGGAAGAGTTTGTTGATTGCATCAAAACACAAAGAGTTTCTTTCATCAGGAAATTCGCCCTTTTCCAGAAAGTTGGAAAACAGTCGTAGACAACGATGGAATGTGCTATTAGTAGCGAGTTTATTTTTTTAACAAAAGCACATACTGTTGCGAAAAAAATCATTTTAAATTGATTAAATTTCCAATGTACAGGTTCTTGTGTTATCAGGGTGAATTTTAAATCATTGTAATGATATCATTTTGATCTTGCTATTATGGACGCTATTCATCTATTGCAGTTAAGGCGCATAATTAGGGGTTTATTCAGAGAATAACTTTAACAAAGATAATGCTGAGCAACAGCATGGGCATCACCCAAGTATTATGGTAGAAGTCTGGTTTATACTCCATTCTACTTAAGATAACAAGTCTAAGTATTAAATGTCGTAAATGTTGACATGGGTGGCGATTTGAGAACATTGAAGATTGCGGAATTTTCCTTTATTGTGGAATTGTTTAAGTAAATCATAAAGAAAGTGAGTGAGGTTAATCGTGCAGTTTTTAATTGCATCTGAACCCTTTAACGGATAGGCGAAACAACAGTCGTTGCTCTCTTATTATCTGCAGTGCTATAATCAGGCGGTCGCTTAAAGTGACCCCCCCCCCGAGTTGCTTTTGAAAATGTCACCCTTTTTCTAACATTGATGCAGATAGTTCATCAGTGGAAAAACTTCGGACGAGCTGAACTCGTCTGCAATCATTATATTACGCTGTTCAAATTCGAGATGGGCTCGTTCATTACCATTAAAGTATTAAGCAGAGCTTGAGTCTAAAGAAATACGCAATCATTCTTCTTCAATATAATTTTACGGCGTTTCATCTCCCAATATGATAAACATCTCATTTTTAATTAAATATACGTTTGTAGGAAAATATTTCTTACATTTAAGCTTTTGATTTTCTATTAAGTATAGCGTAAAAGTAATAAATTCTGCTGGCATTTTGATCATATAAAATCTAATCTATGGAAATCCCTATTTATATACGTTAGTGAAGCCACATCCGATTTAAGGTAAGACTCGTCTTGTATGGAGAGTGATATACGTTCAAACCGTAGCGGCTCAAATTTTTCATATGATGGGTAGTGGAACGAGAGAGTTGATGCAGTCTTTGTCATCTAATAGAGTTTTAGAATAACTTGATCATCTTGATTCAATTCAGACTTTTATCAACAGTGCTCAAGTTCTCGGATGAACAGAAGCTCTCACTTTTCCCGTATTTCCAATAGTCTGGATATCGGAGTTGTCATAGTCATGAGTTCACAATCAACGGTTTTTCTGTCGAGTCACTGATTCCTCGAAAGATCTGCCGTGCAGTGGGGCTGATGCACATTAAATCTGCACATGCTCCAAATCCTATTGTAACAAAGTGTGAAGTTTGTTCAGGTGTCATCCTCATTAATTAACCGAAGTTCAAAATTAGTATGTCCGTCTCCAATACCCCTGACGTTCCTTTTAAGTGCAACATTAATAAACAATAAATCAAAGAAACTTTCATATATACCCTTCAATTACTTAAGAGAAATGGTCTACTCTCTTGATAGTTATTGGAATTGGAACCAGTAATAATCGGAAAAAAGTGGTCCAAGTTGTTGAAAGGTCATGGCTGACGTTGTCCGTTGGGCTCTTGATAATATAATAAACTAACACGGTAGCGGAGATGATAAAAATGAAGTCTGTCACTATCCCGAATCATACCATTGATGGGGCATAGAAGTTTGAAGGAGAACGTATCATCACCGTCACTTGACAGAGGTCCATCACCAAAAACTATTGCATTGATTCTAAATGCGAATAGTCAATAAATGTAATTAAATGCAGAAAAATATTATTTTTTTCTTGGATCTTCAGAAATTCCTCAAGTGATTGTGGAATTTACATAAAAATGTTTTAAAAAAGGACGGAATCAAAAAAGTAACCTATATTATTTAGGAAAAAAAATAGAAGTTTTTATTTACAACTATACTTAATTTTAACTCCTTGCAGGCCATTACTTTCATACTTTTTTTTAATATTATGAGTCTATTGCAATACAATCAAAAGAATTGATTACTTTCCATTGGTTTATGTTCCTTAAAAAATGTTGGTTTTATTTTCTGTTAAGTATAAATTTAGGGATATTTCAGAAAGGAAAAGTGTTTACAATCAGGATACGCATTTCGCGGCGTCCATGTTTATTTCTATTTGATAACGTATAGTATTTTTAATCCTCATGCTTTACAAAACATGTTTACTTTTATTAATTTTTGTTTTACTTTAGCAAATATATGACTCATAAATATATAAATTCAACATTTATTATTTATTACTTAGTTTTATTGCATCCATATACATTTGACATAAATGTAATGATTTAAATTTATATATTCCTCTTTCCATTCTAAAATGAATAATAACATTTTGCCTAATTTAGCAATATTTAATAATATTTTCCAGCAGTATATAAAATGTTTATTATGTATGAAATATTTCAAAATTTTCCACCATTTCATTTTCAGAATTAAGAAAAAAATATCGAAATAAATCTTATTATCCATATCAAAGTATCTATGAATCATTCATATATATATATGAATTATTCATTATAATATCTTACGAATTATGCATACGTGAACATACAAGAAAATAAATTTGATAATGAAATAGAATGCAATGTATTTTATAAAAATCATCAAAGCGACTTATTATTTTATTTACTGATAATAGCATCGTTTTTTTTTATTTTACTGATAAAAAACTGGATGGTATTTCTATGATTCCATAGATGCATTATTTATGAGAATTTGAGAAATAGAGTACTTAAAAATGAATTTTAAAATTTTAAATAAACATCCTACGCTATTAAATATATATCTGTAATTACATTTTCTCAAAATGCGGCTTTTTCAGATTCTTTTATACTTTCTTCAACATTTATTTTACCCATGCTGCTGATATTTGTCCATTTTTAAATAAGATTCTTTGCTATGTTATAAACTTAATTTTTTTTTCTAACTCTGACAAATTTTTTGCCATGGTACCTAAAACAGGAGAGATTTTACTTGCAAAAACACAAAAACCGTTTGTCTGCTCTAAAGTGGTTTCGGGAAATTTCAAAGGATTTAAATATATTTCATTGTGCTTAGTTCATAAAGTTATTTAAAAAATAACCAGATGTGAAGAGTAGTGATAATAAACCAAGATCAGAGAGACCAAAAAATCTGACTGTGAGAGAAAAGTGGCAACTGGTGAAAAGTGCTCTGAAAATTCCTTCGATAAGTGTGGAGATGTTGGCCGCAGACATTGAATTAACTTTAGGAAAGACATCTCAGACAGTTAGATATGTTTTGCATGATGCAGGAAGATGGCCAGGGAAGAAACCATACCTTTCAAAAGCTGCAGATAAACCGTCAGATATTTGGAAAAAAGTAATTTTTTCGATGGAAGCAAACTTAAATTTTTCAAACGAAAACACGACCGTACAATTTAAACGAAAAACCTATCATATTAAAAAAAACCAATATATTGAAAACTGTTAAATATTGAAGAGGTAACGTCATCGTCTGTGGCTGAATGGATTATAATGAGGTTGAAAGCTTGCAAACTTTTGATGCGAAAATGATAACCTTGGCATACATTGATGTGTACAAGACAACATAAAGAAATTAGGGTCGAAGGAGACATCTTTTGACAAGAATAAAGCATGCTGTCATCAAAAACAAAGCATGCTTCTACAAATTTATTGTGTATTTAATGCTCCCCGAAGACTTGTAACGCAATCGCAGTTCCCAGACATGAGCCCAATCGAGCATCCGTTGCATTTATTGGACGTATTAAAAATAAAATGCTCAATAACCAGAAAATATAGCCTGAAAGAACCTTAAAGAATCATAGAACATAATGTCTCCAAATGTCACAAAGCATTCGGGTTCAATAGGATACCAAGACGTTTAAATAAGGTTGTTGAAGCCAAAGGATTGCATACCAAGTATTGACTTTTAATTTAAAAATATAGATATTTTACATTATATTTGATGCAACATACCAGCGTGAAATTCTAATACAGTTTTTGCAAAGAAAATTTCATTATTCTTTTTCTGAAAGTATTTTGTTTTATTTTAAGTACTTTTTTGGTACAAAATATATTAATAATGAAAAAATATTGCATAATAGAAATACCCAATGTCTATTTTGTTGTTTATTTTCTTAAAGACTACGAATTTTACATTGTTCTAATACTTGTTTTGTCACCTATATACATTTTGCATACTTCTTAGCTGTCTTCCATAAGCTGAAATTTACTCCATTCATATTTACTTTGAATAATCTAAAATGATGTTTTTGTAGGCATTATAATTTTTTATTTGAATGTGAAATTAAATATCTCCATATATATGATCTGCTTTATTCTTCTTTCGGCATTTCGACTTATGCATATATTAGAGACGAAGATTACAAACCCAAGGTCAAATAAATTAAAACATTTGATGCATCTTAATTACCCTTTACATTTTTCAAAAAGTTCAAGTACATTATTTTCTTGTTCTTTAATTTGTTTCATGTATTTAAAAAATGAAACAATATATTAGGTAATTTGCAAAGACCTTTCAATTATTTTTAGTATGGTTTAAGTTCTCTAAGCCCAAATTTAGAAAAGAATTAAGTAACACGAACACATATATTTTCTTCGATTTGAAAAGCATAATACTAATTTTTATTGTTAGTAATTTCCTTTTTTTATGTAATTTACTTTGACAATTATGACTAATCTTAGTTTTCATTATTTTTATAGCAACATAAATTATCTAATCTAGCATAAATGTAGCAAACATTTAAATTTGATTTTTAAAAAAATATTTCAAACACTGCTAATTATGTCCCCTTCTCAAAAAATTGAATAGATTATATTTCTAAGAACTCTGTTTGAAAGACGGTTTGCTTAAAATAAATTAAATAAAAAAAGCAAAAATATGATCCATTAAAATTAGAAGGAATAAAATCTTACAAAAATGGAATTACTCTTCTATGGTAAATACTTCAGATGTATCATTTTTTTCTTTTTTTGAAAATGAATGTACAATATTTCTGCAGGAATAAATAAAATGAACAAAAAGATAAAAATTGTAAACTGAAACATCCAGTAAGACATTCTTTCAAAAGAATATCGTGCAAGTGAATTAAAAGTAATTTGAGTCTTTAAAATTCAGAAGATGTTTGAAAAATTAAATAAGGAACGCAATCAGTTAAAGACACGAACTTATTTTTTTTTTTTTTGTTATTTTGCTAATTCTCGTTATTTTTCTCCCAAAATTGCTATTTTGTTGTTTTTATTTTTTTTAGAATAAGAATTTAAAAGATTATCTTTAAATTTCTAAAGTAATAGTTATGTTTATTTTTCTAACTCATGTTCATTAAGGCTTCATTATTTATTATATAATGAATTAAATAACGTATTTATCATCATCATCACCCAATACATATTATTTTTATTATAGACGGATGTTTTTACGTATCTGCATTTGAACCGTTCTTCAAAAATGTGTCTTAACGAAAGTACTTGATTCAAAAGAGAAAAATGCAATTACGATGCAGCAAAAATGTAATTAATTACACAAATAAATTTTCATCGTCGATCTTCAAATTAAGTAAAAGATGTTACAAATTTTTATTAATAGCTAGCATATATATTAAGACAATATGCAAGCGTTGGACCGCCCAATGAAATTTTTACTTTTTTAATGCTATTTACGAGAACACTTATAAATATTCTATGTGATTCTATTCTGTTGAAAGTTTTGGATTTTAAATATTGTCATTAAATACTTGTTAAACTATAATAACTGCAGGAGGTTTAAGGAATTTTCATTGATTTATTGTTTATTAACGTCTTATGTAGAAGCAACAAGAGTCCATTGAATTCCATTGACTTCATAATTTTGAGCTTCGATGAAATAACAATAAAAACACTTGAGTTACCACCTTCCTCTTATGACTTCTACATATTGGTAATCGGAAGAGTTTGTGTCCCTATATATTTACGTGCGTCAATACCTCTACTCGGTAGGTCCTTAATGACATCAGGATTCGAACTCACGACTTGACGAATACAACATCACCGCGAGTTTGCAACCATGACCACTAAGCTACCGGGACTGACGAGGAAAAGAAATGTTAGAGTCCTATCGTTTGTGAAAATGTTTTGTAATTTGTTTGACTCACAAGTACATGATTTTTTAATTAAATTCACTACGGTTCTGTACAATTTATTTCTTCGAACATACACACGTCCCATTGTCTACTTCCCATAACAATTCGTACATATGTATTACGAATATAATGAACTAAATTTTCTCTCACCTATATAACGATGTTTATTTATGCAGTGAGAGAAGAAATTAATGCCGTGAATCAGAATTTTGATATTTTACTTTCTTTTATACATGAAAATTTCTTTATAATGAAATATTAATGTATCTGCTATGGATTTAACTCAAGATATGAAGAATATTTAAACTTAATATAATTATGTAATATCGTGAGATCTGAACTGATATATGCTTTTACTCATCATGTCAGTGGAAGCCGTAGTTTAATAGTCGTGTTTGGCATATATACGTCACGTCGTGGGATAGACTACACCTGTTGCCACTAAACACTTGTAGTATAACGGATACGTTAAATCTGGTGGAGGTTAGTAGTTTTCTATTTTGAGTGATGTGGAAGTTTGGAAATGGAAGTGGCAGCTCAGGTGTATTCCTCGTCATTTAAATGATGTTCAAAATTAAGAAATCCAATTAGTTTTTTTTTTCTTTTTTGCTTTTGTCTCAATCTGAAATTTACTTTTGTTGTAATTCTTAAGCTGATATCGTGTAAATTAACGTAAATAAAAAATGTTTTATTTTTATTGCGTCTATTATAAGGGACACTTCAAGTATTTTTCGAAATCTTTGAAAATTCCGCGTGGCGAGAGAGAAAAAGCGAAACAAATGATTTTACAGCCTGCTTTTATGAAGGCTAGCTATATTTTGATGAACCTAATACAAGGTGTTCTAAAAATTCTCATACTGACAGTACATGAATTTACAAGAAAAAACAACTAACTAGAAAACAATTATTTTTACATTAATTGTAAAAAATACTTCTGAAATAAAGTTATGAATAAACTTTAACCTACATTTACAAGAAATGTTCAAAATGCCCATCCTTTTGTAGGAAATAAAACTGAAAGCATTTGCGTATATTTTGAGAAAAGTATTTCAAGATGTGTGGGGAGTCACTTCCAGCATCCTTTGAGTAATGTGGCAAATTATAGATCATTTGTTGTTCCTCTGGATTATTTTCAAAATCTTTGACCTTTTTTGACTCCCCACAGAAAAAGTCAGGTCTGCACAGATCAGAGGAACGAGATAGTCAAACAATTCTTGAGATGAGTCGAACAACTAAATAAATCTCGGAGCTTGTCAATTGCTTCTTAAATATTCATATTACACTAACTTCTTTGATCCAAAAACCTCTTTCTAAAAACCCATTCCCTAACATTTTTCCTTTGTGGAGAAATATAAAGGACAAAGTTCATGAAAATAATCCATAAGAAACAGACCATCTGAAAATTGTCATACTACACAAAATGTGTAAGAATTCACTCACAGCATCTTGAAACGGGTTTCGCAAAATATGCATAAGCGATTCCAACTTTACCTCTTAGAGCAGGATGAACATTTTGCAAGTGTAGTAAAGGTGTTTTTACGTTATGTCCATTTCACAAAAAGCATAAAAATAATGGTTTAAAAGTCCGCTTTCGTTTTGGAATAATATTTGCGAATAATCAGCATGGAGAGTTTTAGAATACGAATAACTCTTGAGTGCGACAGAGACAGACAATGAGACAGACATCCAATCAAAAGAAACTATAAAGTATATAGATATTATTTCTTTAAGTAATTGATTAACAGTTAATCTGAGTGTTTGTGGATATTTGAAGCTTATTAATGACACTTTTAGAATTAACCTGAGTTGAAGTTAGTTATTGATGAAAGATCTCGTTATTGTGAACCACGATCAAGTGATTAGGACGACACCTGTGCTGCTACACCACTGTCGAAATTTCAACACCAAGTCGACTTAAGGGCTATGAGTATGAATATCGATAAATTTAATATTATTTAGATCCTATACAAGGTAGAAATTTAGATAAATAAGGATTTCGAACCTAATTAAACGGAAGAAACCCAGGTCATGATCTCGTGACCGTGAATAATTGGCAACCATGGCTTCTAGGGTTAGAGGTACAACATAAATAAGCATAATCTTGAAGTAAAAAACAATAAAGTATCATATGTTAGGGGAAAAATAAGTTGATACTAAATGGCTTCGATAATTAAAAAAAAATTCATTGAATCGTATTTGATCCTATCTAAATTAAACACGTCATCTACTATGATCTTTGATAATATTTTATTATATGTAAATGAGTGTTATTATTTGATAGTGTCACCTTCAGAAGCAACATGATGGCTATAGGCGACATGCTTTGTTAATTTGAACTTCAGTCAAGTGAAGAGGACGACATCTGAACTGGCATCTCCCTCTCCAAACTTCCACATCTTGTTTTCGGGAGGACTTAGAAACTCTACCAGAATTAAGTCGCATCTGCCCCACGACACAGCGGGTCTTTAGTAGCATAAGGGCTCAAACCCACGACACGAGGAAATAAACGCCAGCTGCATGTCTCGGACCATGACAACTAAGCTACTGCGGTCAAAGTGCGTGTGTGTGTTTTTTTTTAATTATAGGAGAAAGTCTAATTAATCTTCTCTCTATAGTACACGTAAGAAACATCTTATAAGCAGGGCTAGAAAATTCAGCGTACTTCTCTTCTAACTATAATAGTACGAATAACATCGGAAAGTATACGAAGGTTTGTTTATTAAAGAAGATTGATCAATATAAAACATAGTTAATCTAAATGAATCCTCCAAAATAAACTTCAGGTTGAGTTTGACACATGATGCCTCTTGAGGACTTAGTGCCAGACACTTCACACAACGAACCAACCAATCATCCAAAATAAAAGCAAACCAATCACATTATAACATTAAATGTCATCCATATCGATGTTTAAAAGCCTAAGAGTACTGTGAAAAATTGAATGTAAAATTTATACATTCAATTTTTAAATATGACCTTTAAATATGTAAACGAAAATCAAAACCAAATCTCTACTGAATTCCACAAATATATTATTCAGAATTAAAAATAAGAATCAAGTATTCTGTATTCCGTTGGTAATAACGCAAATGCTTAAACTGTTCACTCTGATATGCAAAAAATGTGTTCAAAAGGCATTGCAATATTGTACCTCAACACGTCCACGTAATGGCTGCGGTTGACTTGTAACGTAATGGCTGCCCCGAACTGGCGGCCTGCGCCTTTTTCGTCATGTCGTGTGTTCGACCTCTTATGTCACTAGACTCACAGTGCAGCGTGGCTGATGAATGGTAATTCTGTCGAGGCTACAAGATTTCTGTTGTCATAAGGAGGAAATTTAGAGAGAGAGAAGTACTTACTCAATTAGCTCGTCACAAAATTACTAGACTAAAAATCCTCGGGTTACATTCAGTCAGATGTTTATAAAATAGTTCACGCAGGCGCTGACATTTATGTTTCTTTCCTACAGATAACTACAGTAAAGAGCGCTTTTCTTCACCGGGAAACACTGATTTAAGGTAAACAATGAAATTTTATAGTAATGATAACCTATTATCTACTATTGCTATCATGTGTTTACTTTATGGGAAGGAAAATAAATAAATAGTTACGTTTAAAATATTCAATTGTTTTTTTCCCATCAAATTTATTATCTAAGTTTTAAAAACTAAGTTAAAGTAAAATAAATCCCACTTTTTCAATTAAAATACGTCAACTGCCATTATTTTAACTGATGCCACTCAAATCGCATCGTACAGCGAGGGCGATACATGTTAAATTTGTCAGCTCACCGTGTCCTGGCGGTGTTACGTGGAAGTTTAGAGAAGTGGGTGCAAGGAAATGTGTCGCCCTCGTCACATAACCGAGATTAAAAATTACGTAGTCCATCGCCAACAGACCTCATGTTATTCCTGAGTAAACGATGTTATAAAACAATTATGAGTGAGTCACCTGTTGTACATGTAGGGATGACCGTGTTAACTACTTCCCAGTTTTGCCCGAACACCACTCGGGTATTTAAAAATAGGCCTTCCCTGATTTTCCCAAACACCACTCGGGCAACACATTTTTCGACACTAATCCGCTGAATTGCCCGGTTTTTTTCTCCTTTTTTTCAATTTGCAATGTTTCTGAAAGGTCGCTCTTGGTATGGTTTTGTTTTTTTACGTCGCACTAGAAACAACACGAGGGCTATTGGTGACGTACCCCGTATTGGTGACGTACGAGGTCAACACCTGAGCTGGCCCCCCTTCTCCTAATTTCCACACCTCGACAGCGGGAAGAATTTTGCCCCGAAAGATTTAACGTGCATCAGCCCCGGCTACACGCCGGATCTTTTGTGGCCAAGGCTTGAGCCCGCGATTAAAAAAAAACCGCCGGCCAACAGACTGAAACCATGAACACTGGGCTACTACGGCCAAAAACAGGTGACTCTAGTTATACAGTAAAGATAAGATTATAAAACATGCTTAAAATTGTTTCTAGATCAGATTTTACTGCTTTTTTGTTCCGGTAGATACGCAAATTTTGTTTTTTCTAGCTTGGCGAATCACAAGTTATAAATAATATTTCTTTTGATTCGGAGGTAAAATAACGGCAGTATGAGTGACATTGAATGGCTAATAATAGAAGGTATCTCATATTGGATCGGATAGTGAATCTGAAATTTCACTAAATGATTCTGGTAGTTACAAAAAAGTTCATTATCGGATTTCTAAAGTGATGCGGGAAAGGAAATTTTAGATGATCTTACTCAAGTTCGGAACTTTTGTAAAATTAATACTAGTAATAATCCATTAGCTCCACTACGATTTCTTTTCACTGCAAAACTAGATGTTCATTCAAATATGGATCTAAGTAAAGAAACTCTACTATTTCTTGTTATTTTCTTTGATGATTACCTCCTTGAAATGATAGTAGCTGAAACTAGTCAATATGCCGATCGAATTATTCGAAACAGTATTCTACAAAGAAATAGTAAGAAAAGAAAATGGGAACGAAAAAATGGGGAAAAAAAGAAATTCAAATTTTTGTCTGCTTGAATATTTTACAAAGAATTTTGACAAAGCCTGATGTAGAGCACTATTGGAGTAAGCGACATTCAACATCTACTCCATTTTCTTTTTCGAAAATAATGTCTGATCGACGCTTTCATCTTATTTATCGGTATTTATATTTCTCAGATGACACCAAATTTGAAGTTAAAACCCATGAGTGCCCTAAGTTGCATAAACAGGGGCCAGTAATTCGGTCCTTTCAATTTGGCAATTATTAAAAAAAATGCCAATTTTAAGTAAAAATTTAAATTTTTCTCTATAAATAAAAATTAGCATAATTTCTTGAAATCAATGTCTAAAATTGATTTGACTGTTGCTTTGAGTTTATATAATCGAATGGAATAAGAAAATATGTTTTAAAAACATGCTAATTTTATGACATAACATGACAAAAACTGTTAAGTGGTTAATTAGCCTAAGTGAAAATGATCTCTGAAAGGTATGGAAATGGTATGTTCAGTGGATTTTTTTTTAAAAATAATTAGCAATGCTTTGGATAAATTTAATCCTTGTGCAGTGTATAACAACACACATTTATTACACAAAGAAGAATTATTCTTCATAAAATGCATTATCGTAGATAAACAAGCATAAATTCCTAGATATAGCAAAAATATCACTGTATATCTGTCTTTAAACTACCATCTATTGGTTTTCTTCTTTTCGAAACTCTAGCCTCCAAAATGCAAACATTTTAACATGATTCCAAAATGCAAACATTATCAAAATGATTCAAACTTTTGATAACAATCGGAATCGAAAGTGGTATAAATTCGCATTAATATTCAAACAAAAAAATGTAATACAAACGACAAACTTTTAAACAAGGTATTAAATTAAATAGACTCTCTCTCTCTCTCTGAATGTAGTATTCTGTCCGTTTTTTTTTTTTTTAAATTTCTACCATTAGATTACATTGTCCCTATTTATATATACCTTGTTCAAATTTTCAATCGTTAAAAAAATACATTTTATCTATCCACTCAAATTACATTTTTTAAAGCTTGTAGTGGATGACACTTAATGTTTATACAGTTTTTTCAAATATTAATTCATTACTTAGATTTAATTGGTGAAAATGCCTTTTAGCCCACCACTTGGCGCGATTTCAAAAATTGCCTAACTTGGTGATTTTTTCCTGGCTAACGTTAAGACTGCGAAGCGGACCAGGGTAGCCATATTTTGCAAAATACAGCCACATAGTTCCTGTCACCAAGAGTGGTTAGGCTAAACTGCATTCCAACCATTTAATTTACCGTTTGAATTAAGAAACAAGCCAATGCTTCTGCTATGTCATTTGTCTTGCAATGGCAAAAGTCGGTGTAGAATCTTCATGCCTTCGGATCGGTTCACGTCGAAGCATAATTTTTTTTATTTAATTTTCAAATAATAAATTTTCGTTTTATATGGGAGAAAAAAAAATCTTATATAACATATTGAGCAGGATATAAATTTAAGAAAAAATACCGTCAGTGATGAAGCGTGTAGATTGCTGGGAAAATAATTTCTTTTGCCACTTAATATTGTGATTCTGTCATACGTATATACATGTTTATATTAATTGTAATTATTTAATAAAAAGTAACTAAATAAAATTTTTCTTTGTTTACATCAGCAGGAATTGACTTTATTTTTCTTATATTACTACCTTTTTTTTTTTTTTTTATATTACTTTCTTTAGTTTATCTGGGCACGTGACATATGAGTCGCAAGGGTCCAATTCATACCACAAGCGGTACTAAACTTGACATAAATAGTAATGTTTTTCAATACTTGCAATCAATTGGAATTTATCACAATGAAAAACCTTTAATTAATGTTTCAAAACATTTTTTTCAATATTTAATATATTATTTTAAGCTTGAATCTATAATCTGGTACGCCAAAACTTATTTTTCCCCCTTTAGAATTCATTTGGAGTGCTATTATTAGTATGTGCTAATATTTTGTCCTGGGAAAATGGCGTCAACAAAAATGCGTGGGCGTGAAATAAAAGAAAAATGACGTTAGACTTAAATGAGTAACATTTTAGTACATTACATTTGGTTTGCTTCAAGTATATTGACATTGCTAATCAATGTTTAATTTAGTATTTTACCGACTGATTTTATTTTAATATCTGAAATTAATATGTTGTACTTTAACAACTAAATATTCGCCCTTATTTTTTAATATTACTTTTAATCATTGTTTTTAATGCAAAATCACCTGCTTCTATAGATTGTTTTGCTTAAGTAAATACAGAAGGCAATAGGAATTTGCAGAAAGTATTTTTTTTCGCTGTGAGGGCTTTGGTCAAACCTGGGGCTTGGAAGTACGCTTACTTTACGCTAATTAATATTTCTTTTGGTGAACCGGTGTAATAAATGGCGAAGATGATGACTATTCATTTTGTAAAACCCGAAACTTGCACCATTGATTCAGCTTACTTTTAAAGGTGAAGGCCTTTTATAACCCAAATATTTTTTTTTTTTTTGAAAAAAAAACCCTTAGGACATGTTAAATTGAAATTAGCACAGCTAATTAATTTTTTTCTTATTTTCTTAAATTTTTATCCTCAACATCTTTCTCTTTAATTTTTAATATGAACTAAAATTTTATTCTTAACAAACTCAGAAGAATTGCCTCATAACAAATAGTCAAGGAAACACTACACTGTCAAAGAAATTTCGCATTCATCTAATAAGAACTGACATTGACGGATGGCGGCAGTCAATTGCTTTCGCATTTACACGATCAACAAAATATTTTTTTTTTTTTTTAATATTAAAGTTGAGTTAAAAAAGAATTTGTTTTCACGAACCCGAACTTCTTTTTTCTTCTTTTTCATGATTTTTTTTCAGATTAAACTGTTGGTAGGAGCTAATTCTGATCTGATAAAGTTGTCAGAATGATCAAGTACATGAATTCTTCTGTCACATATCATTGTTTCAACAAATAAAGATTATTTTTTGAATGTCTGTGACATTCCTTCCTATTTTATCATTTAAGTAAATTTTCAATTCTAAATGTTGTTGATTTTTTATATTTTAAAAGCAAGCGTACAAATATATACAGTACACTTAAAACGTTTTACGCATGAAAAATTGAAAAGTTTATTTTGTTAAAAAATCATGAATGAGTAATTTGTACTATAGGTATCATAGTCTAAAAGTTATCTTTAACTTTATTTTTAATACTAACCATGTAACGAATAATTATTTCTATCCGACCCTTGTGCCATAGTTCAATTACATGTAACTAACTCTAAAAGTCAATAAGAGATCCAAAGACATACAAGTCTACTTCAACTTAACAATTTATTTATCAATTACTGTAACATAACTTGCTATGGCTCTCTTTGGACTGTACGGTTAGCCAACCAATTGAAATATCACTTAAATTTATATATTCTTACCAAAGTCTTTCAGTTGAGGTTGATTTCTCCGACAAGTCCTCTGCGGCAGCAATAACAGATAACTCTTGATGTTATCTACGTGTTATTAGAAATATTCTCAGAGTTAACCACACTCTCTCTTTCCTCTAATTTTCTCTTTACTTATATATCATGATATCTGAATCACTTCATTTTATTTACACCTGCCTCTAATTAACATAATCACGTTTCGTTTGGATTGAGAAGAAATTGTTATTCTATGCAATCAATCTAAATTAACCTCCTCAGTCCTGGCGTCCCCTGTAGGAGACACTTAACAACACTTTCAAAACATTCCGCCAAGTTAAATAAAAAGGCGTGATTGGAACCCTGAATTATTAAATTTTCTTTTTAATAGATGGTAGTTCCGGGAAAAAAAGACTTTTAGCGAACATTTTGCAATCGTAATTTATTTATGGTAAAATGAAAACGGTGTTTTCTGAGAGAAAGAAAATTATACGCTTTCGCATCTCTAAGTGTTCATATTTTTTTATTATTTATGTAATAAAAAATTATTAAACACATTGTTGAATTCCTTAAACTTGCTGATTATATATAACATTATTAATTTCTTACACAAATCTTCCCACAACTGATTTAGAACGCTGTTATTTCAGGGTCGCCTGTAGGAGCCATTGAGTCAATGGCTATTAAAATCACTCGATATGAAACTATAATTATGCCATATATTTCAGCTCGGAATGATATTCTGTAATTGCTAACTGAATTCACCAAACGTAAATAATGAAAGGATAAAGGAAATATTGTGTATCTGTCAGAAAATAAAATGAAACATAATTAGTGATCACTGTAATTATGTCTGATTAATATTTCCCAGAATTCAAATGTATTGGGCAGAAAAAACTATATCCCCCGTACTCGCAGGCAACATTTCTTGGAAATCATGAGTTTTCAAAAAGTTACAACTTAAGATTAAGAAATTATTTAATAGTATAAGATAGATAGAGAGAAAAAAAAAACGAATGTGAAAAATTTTGGAAATTAGGATTTTTCCGCAAACAGTTCAGACAGAAATACTATGTGATTCTAATTTTACATTATATTCATTATACATTATGCTCAGTATGCCAATTATTATGAATTACTCATTAAATTAAGATTAAAGAAATATTTTAAATTAACATTATAATGTCACTTTGTCCCATTGTCTCCTCCAAGACACCCTTAATTTATCAAAAATAAAAATTAAAATAATTATTTTAACAATTTTTCAATACTTTTTTTTTATGTATTTAGAACCGATTGATACAGATTATTCTAAAATTTACGGTTCAAAGTTGGTCTTGGGTCAGAAGAGGTTAAAGTACTCAAGGTTAGTGAAAAGAAAATCTTGAATAGCCCAACGTCACAACCATGTATTACCAATTATATTGCAATTGTTTTCTGACAAGTTTTAAAAAATAACTGGAAGAATATTTACTAAGGGGTATCATAAAGTTTTAATTTTTAAAAATAAATAAAAAAACTATACATCAGTGTAAAATGTATTCTGCTTGTTAATCCATAAGTATACAATGGTGTAAATTATATATATTAATGATGATTTGTTTTAATTTCGGAAGCCTCCTATAAAATAACCATAAGTACAGGTAATTAGTTCAATCTGCTGAGTTATACAATGTCTGCCTTTTAAGATCAAGAAAATGTAGAGGATGAATGCAGAGGATGGAGGGTGAATATGCAGATATGTTGTTGTTTTCAGAAAATATATAAAAATTAAAGTTTTTCGATTTATTTTTATTAATTATTAAACTTTATGATATCCTGAGATGATGATTAAAAATTATTATATTGCTTTTGACGTCATTCTAAGGCTTCCTGTATCCAAACAAATCAACACGAATAGCTATAATTTACTACATTACATCATCAAGATTGATCAACATGCGGAATAAAAAGTTTTTTCTGTTATCTCAATTAATTTTTAGTAATAATTAACACCTAACGGTACCCAATCATAGTTGTTTATCTGCTTAAGACGACTAAAATACTATTTATAGGATTTTTTGTATTTGACGCATTCTTTTCACCTGGAAGGAGAAAGTGTTTGTACTGTAATGTTTCACTCATTTGGAGAAGGTCTATCGACTGTGTGACAGAGACGAATGTTCCATCTTTGAATCTGAAAACTACTTCTCGGTAAGTCTGTTGCTACGTCTTAGACAACCGAGCTAGAAAGGGATTCCAAGAAGAGTCAGTTATTAAACGCTTTTATTCTTACTGCTGTTGGTAATAACTTGTGGAAGTAGATTAAGGCACTTTATAAAGGAAGGAAAACATTTTTTTTTTTTAATTTCTGAGATTCTTTCTGAAAGATGTTTTGAGAAAGTGGCATTTCTGCCATAACTGCAATTGATGTTCACCAGCAGTTGAAGTGAGTGTCGTTCAGAACGTTTTCATTGTTTTCAACGGAACTTTATAACTGAGATGACCAGTCAATTTGTTGCAGGTCGTCACTTAGACATTGATGCCATTAATAATGATACGTGAATGACGTGTATCGGACTTTTTGGGAGAAATTTAAAATTAGAGAAATTTTCCATTGGAGTACTTTCGTCTTGAAGTTTAAGGCTGGGAGATGTGGCGCACTGAAGTATCGAATTCTTAGGTTACTAACTCACCGTAAGCTGTGCATTACCCTGCAGAGGTCGATTGTCCTTCGTCGGATCGAACTGCTCAGAAATATGTGCGGATAATCATATCAGACGTGCACCTATTGCATCGCCTCTCTGAACTATACTATAAAGGAACTCCCGGCCGGATATTTAATTAGGCGCTTGCACCCCTGTTTTTTTTAGTCGCAACTTGTAGGAGCGAGTTGCCGCAAGGCATTATTATTAGACACTTGTAACGGTGGTTTTTCACATTTCTTCTCATCAACGAGCATTTTGGGATTTTTATGTGATGCTGATTGAACTGAATATCTATTCCAATAAATAAAAAGTGACTTACTTAGATTATATTAGAATTTCTGAAAACTATAAAGAAAATGTAATACAAGCAATGGAGCTCTGAATATTAAAGTTGTTAGTATTGTTAACTGATTGGTGGTAAACATAGTAAGCAAAAGTTATTAATTGGTAAATTTTTTTTTTCGGACCTAGGTCGAGTAAGAAAATTTTAAAGGGAATTTAGAGAAGACATACAAAGGGTCAATAATTTGAATATTTATCCATAATTCTTCAAACGATTTGAACCCGATAGATTCGATAGCACAGGTATAAAATTATTATTTAATTAAATGTTAGATTAGACAAATATAGTGATCAATATTACCACAGATAGTAGGTAAGAGATAAAATTTAGATTATTTATAAGTGTGAATAAAATAAGTGGATCATCATAACTATGAGATTTCTATGCATTAGATTATTGTTTTTTAACTGTGTTAATTAAAATTTAAACTGGAAGATAAAGACAATAATATCTCTGCATTGCCAACTTTGATTAGAAAGAAATTGTACTTATTATATCTTTATTTTTTATTGTATCATCCTGATGGAATAATGAGAATAATACAAGAACAGTTACTCTCATACCAGTATACTTGCGGGGAATAATAAAACACCGAATTTAAGACCCCTTGCTTTTGCGACTAATATATTTGAAACTATTGTAGGTAACAGTTGCTTTGTGTGCCTAATAATAACATTTTAATTATTTTAAAGAGCTATTAAATCTATTTCTTAAAAAAAGCATTTTCTTCCTCTTTTCTGAATATAGAAATGATTTTTGAGACATACGTTAATGCTTTGCTTAATAATAGGAGACTTTATTAAAAATGCGTAAGTACATTTTAAACATTGAATATTTTTTTGAATGATGTTCGTAACTCGTAACATATTTTTTTTTTCTCTTTTTTTGTAAATTCTATATTCAGATAATTATGTGGTGATATCACTAGAAACATAATCCTATACACATTAAGTCAAATAATTCTAATAATGCACCAAGATATTAAAGAATAACAGAAAAATGTAACCTAATAATAGTATGTTTTAAAAAATTGAAAAAAAATCTGCAATGTGTCAGCAGTTATGAAAAGTTCAAGAATGAAAAAAAAATATATTTACAGACTGTGCAAAAATCTTCCTCATGTCATTTCCCTAGTATTTTGGCATGCTTTAGATCGCATTAAAGCCTTAAGGTAACTGAAGACTTAAAGTGTTTGACATTTTGCATTTTCTTTATTTGGTGATAAAAAATAATGGGCACTTCACACATTCCAAAAATGCATTACCTTAAAAGAATTTTATAAATAAGACTCTACAGAATTGTATTTTGATTTTTTTTTTTTAAAAAAAAAAAACCCACAACAAAAAAATATAGGCATTCCAGTTTATTTTTCTTAAATATTACAGTGTTTTAAGATTCTTCAAAATCTGATTTACCGTTAGTGCTGATATTTTTCCCATTTCAAAACTAAGGTATTGTCTATACAATTGTCGTAATATATTTTTTTCTAATAAACTTTCCGAAATCTTAAGTATATGTTTGGAATTTGTAAGGATATTAAAGGCGAATATTAATACTCAAGCATCTTAAAAAATTAAATTTCGTTAATTTTTTTTATTAATGCATTAGAATTATGCTCAGTGCATATAATATGTTACATTCATAAATGCTCTGCAAATTTTTTTATTTGTAAATACTTTGGACTTTAAGCAATATGTACATAAGTGAAAGTACCCGACTTCTCAATATGTAAAAACAGCTATTTATCTTTAATCACTTGAAAGGGATATTTGTACATATAAATATGACTTTTTAAAACATAAACGAATACACATATGCATATATATTCCAATGTTAAATCAGGAATTTCTTCGATTTTAACTTCAAAATGTGAGGATTATATAAACGGCATAAAAGAGCTTATTTTTCCTTGTCGAAAACGTCTATTTTCAATGTGGCAGAACTGAAACAATACATTCGAAAAAGTTTTCAAAGGACCTTAATGTTATCAAGTGTTTTAACTAAAAAGCAATTAAATATCAATTAGAAGGACTTAGAAACACAAACCGGCCCCTTGAGACAATGCCCCCGCACTCAACATTTATTGGCAAAAAGAAAAAATATACAATTTTTTTTGCAATAGGTTTACAAAGCACAGTACATGGTGGAACAAAGAACAAATGACTAAAAGATAATCTCGAAAATCAAAAGAAAACAAAATCAAGCAATTTGTTTACAGATGCATCATAGTTATAACGATGTTCATTTTTGGTATCATAGTTCTAATGCTTCCAATTTCTCACTTTTGTTTTCTATCTTTCCATTTTTTGTAATGCATATCAATCTGTTCCCATTGACGTCATGATTTCCTGGTAATACCGGATGCTGATAAGATGATTCAGTGATACAATGACTCACGCAGGAGTGGTGAAGAACCTTGTAATTTTTAACCTCGGTCACGTTATGAGGGCAATCCATTAACTGATACATCTCTCTAAACTTTCACGCTACGCCAACGGGAAGATTTGAGATATCGTCCAAATATATAGTACATTATACCTACTATAGGTTCGACTTAGTAGCATCAGTGTTGAAATTCACAACTCAACGAAAACAACGCAGAGCTCTACCATTACAATTAGGCTAACGTGTGGTCGCTTGAAATAAAAAAAAAAAAAAACACCAATCAAACACCAGTAGTTCTTGTCATATTTTATATCTAATTAAATATCTCAGTACTATGATGAAACCTTTTGCACAATATTCTTAATTAGAAGCTTTTGCAAGTATAAGCTCCATCGAAAAAGCACGTTAGCCGTCTTTCGTGAGTGGGCGATATAAAATATAAAACATACCACCAAACTTATTATAGAGCTTAGGTATATGACGCAAAGATCACGCGTTCATTCTACAGTCAGTTTGACTGTAATAATTCAAACATTTGCGACCCAGAAATGTATGGGTCCAGATAGACTGATTACTCGTTGTCTTTTGATCGCTAATAATTTAGCGCTATCGTTTACGTTCTGTCTGCAGGTGAGTTGTTTTAATTATATTTCATGCAAATACATTTCATTCAATAAACTATAATTGTCCTTAATTTATTTTAGAAAGTTCTATAATTACTAGAATGAGGCTTTGGAGCATAAAGTATTGTAATCAATTGGAGAAGTTAAAGTAGCAAAAGTTGTGTATATATATATGGATATATATATATATATATATATGGATATATATATATATCCATTTTCTTGTTTTTTATCTCTGCATTTGTTCGTTGTTTTTTTAAAACATTTTCAACCTGTTTTATCGTATATTTTTATATTGCTTTTTTCACTTCACTTTCCTTGCCATCATCTACAGGTAAACATATTTTTGGTTCATAGTCATTTGTTTTCATTAATCCAACATTTTTTAAGAAAGTTTTTCTAAATTTTACAATGTTTTAATTATTGGTTACTACTTATCGAATATGAAGTTAAGCATACATAAATAAATGATTATTTTAATTATAGTTCTATACTTTTATTTATTATTTTGTGTGTAAAGTTTCCTTTTAGTAAATTTGCACTGTGATTTACTATTTTCTTATTTAATGAAATGTGATATTAAAATCAGTTTGAATTTAAGTTGTTCCAGTTATGAAACAAAATAGAAACTTTCAATCAATGAATTAAGAATTTATTTATGTTCATATGAGAGGCAGGCTGTTATATTAGGAAAAGTGACGATCAACACACGTCCACTCATTTGGGTAACTAGGTAAGAAGTGATAGGTTTTTTTTCTTGAATGTTATTCCACGGAAGTATGATTATGGGTTATACTGATGTAAAACCCTTTTGGCTTACGAGGAGTTTACGTGGAGTTCGGAGGAATTTTATATAAGTTCAGAGAGTGTGAAATGTTGATATTAGCATATTTGGGAACCACATGAATACATCAATTAAAGATTAATTGGAATGAGATCACAAAATAACGAATAAATGCATTACTATAGTAGTAAAAATGTAAGATAAACTTAAGAAGTAATTAAATTCAAGGGACGTTATTAAATATTCTTATAAAAATGCGACCTATTAGAATAAAATGTGTTTAAAAAGCAGCGACCCCGTTATTTTTTGGGTTGCATAGGTCTGCTCTAAACTATTCTTGCTTAAAGTTGAATTGAATAAGGTTTAATATAAAATAGTTGTGCTACAGGTATAATTATTCATGACATTTATCTCACATACTAACATGCTCCTAATGTAAAATGAATGTTTAGTAGTGAATAACACATTGGCTACTCAAACCGAATGTTTTGCGTCATCACAGCATCGTACGTGATAAATTCAATCTAAATTTAATAACCCACAAATGTGAAACACACGTACCTCGCTTAATTACGTAACTTGAAGTGTCATTATCCTCCGCCTTCTCATCTCTACATTTCAAGCCAATGAAAATCGTGCAAGTACCTTTGTCACCAGATTCTTGCGAGTATTGATTTGGATTAAGAAAATGACAAGTGTGTTCCAAAGTTCACTAAAGATAAAAAATGTAATTTGCACTGCTCATTCATTTAAAAGCAATTTCGATTAATTTAAAATACCAAATATTTTAAAAAAATTCAATCAATTTATTATAGTTTACACATAGTAATGTAATGTCTTTGTTAGTTTTATTTATTCGAACTGTTTTATAAATTAATAATATAATCCAATAGATTTTGTACACCTTATAATAACATACATTTTTTTTGTTTTTACTTTTTCTTTGTTCTCAATTAATTCTGTTATATATATATATATATATATGAGGTATATACATATATATACATACATATATATATATATATATATATATATATATATATATATATATATATATAGAGTTATATATATATATATATATACATATATATATAGATAGATACATATGAATATATGGGTATACATATTATACATATTAGTGCTCT
>BMAW01121495.1:134454-258187 GCA_019974015.1 Nephila pilipes
AAATTAATTTAAAGCTATATATATATAAGCAATACGTAACTGAACGAAGCATACTGAATTAGCTGGTATATTCATTCTTTGCGTTGATTATTTGAAACAATATAATGATTTAACGTGAAGCATAAAGAATTTAACTAAGGACAAATTTTTAAGTAATATTTTGTATGATTTTGTGTGAACCACCTGCAGATGATTATTAGATTTGTACCGTAATCTTAAAAAACAGTGTCAAATATTCATTACATAAACCGTATGAATATAATTTAGTAATCTTTATATTTCTTTAGTACATAATTTAAAATGCTATTAAAATATAATAAATTCACATTTATCAAAGCTATTTACAAAACTTCATTTAATTCAGCTAATAAATTCACAAACCCAGCAGGTGCAAAAATTTTAATTTTTCAACATTTCTTTCGAGACCTACTCAGAAAATTATATGAGAATATCGCTTCAACATTATTAAGAAAAAGATTCTTTTCATGGAAGAAAATTTGAATAAATGAAGATTAATTGACTAAGTTTAAAATGAAAAGTTTATAAGTAGACTGATTCCGTTTTCATCTGTTTCGAAATGTTGGTTTCGTAAAAAATTCTCTAAAATAAATCTTAAAGCTTCATTTTCGGGATTATGAATATGGCCAATTTCGAACTTTAGTGTAGCACATTATAGAATTTGAGAAATTACAATCAGCATTGTATGTTTACATTGCAGACATAGAAATAGATAAGGTCTTAAATTTATTTATATGACAATAACTTAAAGCCTTTTGTGAGTGGAGTTAGGTATTGTAAAAGTAATTATTAATGGAAAAAATGGTATAAGAACGGAAATTCTTTTGCAGAAATATAGTAATTGATAATAACTCATTGATATATTCAACCCATATCTTAATGAGTTTTCTAATATTTGCTTCATAGAAGGTTTTGGACTGCAGTCTCAGCCAATTAAGTATGTCACGTTCAATGTCTTCATCAGTCGCAAAATGCTCGCCGCCGAAGTTCTATTTTAAGGCAGGGGGTGGGAGGACTAGGCAGGTAATTATATCTTCCGATAAGTTATGGCCGGCAAGTTAGATTTTAAAGAAGTAGTCCACGAAACTCATTAATAAACTCCTGTTGAAATAGAGCCTAAATTCGTCACAATATCATTTTAATGGAATAAAATTCCTTGTGATAACACACCTGCTTGACCATTTAATTGTACTTCAACAGCGTTTGAGCACCCCTAAAATATGTTCTGGACCAAATTTTGTAGACAGCTGGACGAGATACACAATTAATACTTCAATAGGAAAGATTTCCAAGAAATAATTCTTTGCCATTAATTTTTAACCGATATTAAACGCACTGTATTTGGCTACACTTATTGCACTTTCAGCACAGTCACTATTTTTAAATGCAGATCTGATACATGCTTATAAATTCAAATTGAAGATCCTATAGTTGAATTGACCTATTAACCTTTTCTATATTTGGTAAAAGTTTACTACTGATTCTCACTTACTTAAAGGCTTAGATCTTACTGATATACTCACGTATATTTATTAATTAAAACAAATCAATAAGTTCCTACTGTTTCTTTGAAATAAAATGAGAAATTTGATCGGTAATATTTATTCTTTCGTGTATTAACATGTGATGAAAATTAACTCAAGTCAGAGTAAAATAAAAAGTCTTATGAACGAATTTTTATTTTACTCTGACTTGAGTTAATTTGTAGCAACAGAAATACGTTTATTTTTAAAATATTTTTATTTTTATTCAAATAGAAAAAAATTAGAAAACAGTTTCATTCGTAAAACAACTTCTTTCTTTCTAAACATATTATTAATTAATTGATCACTGAACCGATTAATATTTGTTTTGTAACTTTTGCAGTTCTATGTACGGTAAACAGAGAGTAGAAAAAAAAAGGATTGAAATATTAAAAAATGAGTTCAAAATTTTGATAACTTATTTATGACATCAAAAATAGTCTGAAATAACATGTTTAACAATGGAAGATCCATATTTATATATCGATTATTGCAATTATAGTATATGGTAAAAATCGTCTGCCTTTCATAAAACTAATCTAAGTTATTAATGCATCAATAAATATATCACCCATACGTAAGACAATTAAATGGAATACGTTATTTTTTTTCTATAATGTTAAAAATATAATATATCAATGAACAATAGTCCATTTCTAAGAGTTTCAGAACAGATTAGTTCAGTTGTAAGGTTAGAATAGAAGACTGGGATTCAAATTAAATTTTAACCTACAATCGTGTTTGATTTGTTGATAGAAAAGCTGATTATTTTAAGATAATTATTTATTATTTTTTTACAAAACAATTTTATAATGTCTTATAATTGGTGTCCTTATTTATTCAAATGAATTTCGAAATTTGATTTCCTCTTTGTGTTTTTCAATTTTCTCTCTTTACTGTAAATTACAGAATAGATATAGAATTTAAGTGTCTTATGTACTAAAATTATTTGTAATCATATATTTCAATAAATGTTCGTTGAAATTAGATATTTATTTATTTATTTACTAAATAATTTTTATATACTTTATTTGTTTATTTTAACGAATTTTGAATCAAATGTTTCAAGATGTTAATTATTTAACAATGTTAATTATTTAACAATGAAAACTTCAAGTAGCAGGATTGTATGTAACTATTTTCATAACTAATAATTAAAGTTTCTGACCCAAACAATAAAATGTCTTGAGTTTTCAATTCATTAAATAGAATAAAACATAACTTCTATTAATCGTAATATTATAAATCTTGTATCGGTTATATATTTAAAATAAAGTAACTTGTTAGAAAATAATTTCTTAAAGATATCCCAAGATAGTTTAAAAAAAAAACAATTGTCATAGACGGAAAAATACTGATATACCAAATATAAATAGAATTACTATAAAGATCTGACAGACATTTTGTAGGAAAAAGGGACTTATTAAAGACAGGAGATGCTATAATAAATCATGCAGAAATTCTTTTTTTTTTTATCATTAATATAATTATCTGGAGTGAGACAATTATTTAGAAGTGTACAGAAGATCACAATTAAGTACAAGGTTTGTATGGGAGTTATATAAATTTATTTTAGAAATTACCGTGGTTCTACATACGTCAAATTTCGTAAATAAGATTTCAAAATATTCTATCATGAAATGAGAAATCTTATTTCTTAAAATGTTTTCCATCGAATAATATTATACTAAATTTTTATTTGGGCAATTAAACTTAAATTAATGTTTTAAGCAACAAGAAAGAAGCTTGAGAATTTCAATTTCTGATTAAATAAACATACTTAATTTTCAAGTATTATTAAGATACATAAATTTATACATAAGCCTTCAATAATTAATACGTCTAATACTCATTGAAAACAAATCGAGGTATTTAAACTTTTACTTCGCATATTTAAAAAGAAAGTATCATTACTAATTAAATGGAAATGAAATCTTTGTTATTGCTTCTGGGTTGTGTAATCGTAACAAGCGAAATCTTCTTTTTAAAACCAAAAACCATTCTGGGAAAAGAAAAAGAAAATATAATTCATTTTAACTCACCAAAACAAAGTATTAAATAATTTATAGATTTAATTTGCCAATGGAATACGCGTATTTTTATTCTAAATTGTTTTGCTCACAGCTTCGAAGAATTACTATTTCAATTGTGAAGCTCAAATATTACATTTTAAATAATCCGTTTAATTTAGAAAATATACAATTACAAATTTCACGACTATCAGATTAAAGTTTTTAAGCATTAAAATAAATATTCGCTTTGATCTTAGGCGAATTCCATTAAATAGTTACACATTATGCTTTTTAAAATTTATCAAGCTAATTATACTACTAAATTGTTTATCCATTTCACAAACTTTCAAATATCTCATTTATTCATATATTTCTTTAAAACCTGTAATGTTTCTAGACGTGGTAGCAATATTGTAGCACATAGAAGTGCAATTAATTTAACTATTTTAAAGGTTTTTATATCTAAGTTTATTTATTTTAAATAGAAAACTAAGTGTTGATTTTTGATACTAAATTAAACTTTTATAACCCTATATAGTCCTCTTTACAAAGTGCTTAATATTTTCTAAGAATTCTTTTCAAAAGGAATTATTGACGTATACGTATACTTACAGAGCATATTTACTTCATACATTCTATAATCGTAAGTATAAGTCATTTGTTAATTTCGGAAAAATATTATATACTTACTAAACATTTACCGTACACTTCACTCATTAACTATACATTTCAATTAAGCATTACATAATTTTAGAACTTTATATGCTTACAGGATCTAAAATAATTTATATTCAACACAAACCTAAGTTTATTAATGTTTGATATGAAATCCAACTTTCACAATATTTCGAACTTAAATTTTTCTAAGTCTCCTTACTAATTTATTAACAGTTTTTAAGAGTTGCTTTTACTGAAAATAGTTATTGAAATACCTTTATTGGAGTACTTTTTAGAAGCCAAGTACTAAGTTTTTTACTTATATACTACATTAGTATTTAGGCTTTTATTAAAACAAGTGGAAAGTGCAGAATACAGAAGCAATCAGGTATTCTTACAACATAAATACAAATACAGTCAGAAA
The DNA here is from genome assembly GCA_019974015.1 of Nephila pilipes. NCBI lineage: Eukaryota > Metazoa > Arthropoda > Arachnida > Araneae > Nephilidae > Nephila > Nephila pilipes. The sequence goes on from BMAW01121495.1 coordinate 139,089, forward strand.
ATATATTTCATCAGAGCTGCAATAAATCACGATCGTTTTTTATACGGAATGCGTAAATCTGATTAAAAATCAAATTATCTGATTGGTAAATAAACTAAAATAATTATATCGTCAGTAATTTCTGAATAATTTTCACTCTGAAAGCTGTTTTAATGAAAATAAAATATTATTTTTTCTAACTTATTTATTCCGTTGTATTTTCCTCATACTTGACCAGTCTGACATTTTAAATTTTATATAAATCACAAATATAAAATCTATTTTAATACCAACTACTTATATATTATTTGAAATAATCCCACCGTAACTGTTGAGAAATGTATTAAAATTATTTTTCAATGCGTTACTTATTATTCCTTTAAAATGATAATGCTCTATATCAATTCTCTATCTCTCAAAGCGAATAATAATAACTTTTATAAATATCAAATATTTCTTTCCTACATATTCGGCAGTTCTAATAATTTAGCAGTAAGTCCAATCAGTTTTCGCCTGGTCCTACTTTCTTCTAGATCACACAAACCCGTAAGTAAATCCCACTTACTATTCAAATCCTTTAAACTCTGACTATCCTTCCATCGCTAACTTAATCTTTCTATATATATCGTATTAAATTTTCGGAATCGTTTATACGACTGTTTTAGGATTTACCTAATTTGTGTTATCACCATAAAAATTCGAGCAGGACAGGTCGAGTAGAAAAGTTACAGTTGCCACAAGTTACAATCAATATCACGAAGCTAAGTCCTTCAGTCACGGAAGTTATGAAGGAAGTCACGAGAACAAAAGAGAAAAGTATTCAAATTCAAATGCTTCTAATCACGCGCAAACAAACTACTCCAAGTTTAGAAGATTCAACGATTCTACGAAAGAGCGAAATACAAGCCAGCCAAAGGGAAATACAAATCACACGAGAGAAATAAACATACCTACGGCAACATGTGCCACTATCAGACAAGAAAGTCTAAGCACCAAAGAAATAAAGTTTGGAAACAAGAAAATTACTGCGCTTATCGACACCGGAGTACCTCCAGTCTAGTACGAGAAAATACCAGCAGAAGAAAATAGTTACCATCGATCCAACGAAGCTAGCGAAAAACAAAATTCTCTTAACCAGCATAGGTGAAGTTCAAGTCACTATGATAGGATCTTTGGAACAAGTATTTTAGATGGACAAGGAAAATTATTCACTAACCTGGCATATGTACCTACAACGAAACAGAACTTCAAAGGAATCCTAAGTTCAGATATTTTAGAACAAACATCAATCAACTCCACAAAGAATGGTGTTGAATTACTTAAATATCAAATTCAAGCATTCTTAATGCAAATATCAACGGAAAGTGTCAAAAAAGTAAAAATGATTCACATAGGAGAACCACAAATCAAAAAGGAACGTAAGGAAATCAAAAATGAATTAAGAAGATGATAGAAAGCTATAAGACTGAAAAGACAGCAAGCACCGACGTCACTATGCGAATTATTTTGAAAGGTAATGAACCAGTTTGTTAATCACAACGTCGATTAGCATTTACAGAAAGAGAAAAAGTAAATAACTGGATATAAGAATGGCTCAAAGAAGACATTATTCGCCACAGCTCATCAAAAATACGACAGGCAAGTTATATTGGTAAAAAAGAAAGATGGAATTTCAAGAATGTGAATTGATGATCGAAAACTAAACCAGAAACTAGTGATAGATAAATTCCAATTATCTCTAATCGAAGATGTTTTAAATACGCTACAAGAAGCAAAAGTATACTCCACGTTAGATTTACGAAATGGTTTTTTCCGTGTCCATGTTGATAAAGATTACAGAAAATTCAATTATTTTATTCTTCCAGATGGACAGTTAGAGTTTAAAAAAGTTCCTTTTGGGCTAAGCATGAACCAAGGCGTTTTTCAGACATTTGTCACAAGCATTTTCTGAGACCTTAAACACAAAATAATGTTAGTCAGCTGCCTGGACGTCCTCATTGTCCCATCAAAAGATGAAAAGGAAGGACTCCAAAAATTTAAAATTGTCTTCAAAGTTGCGAAAAAATATAGTCTGGAGATAAAATTCAAGAAATATCAGTTTTTAATACAAAAAGGTGAATTTCTCGCTCTCATTGTAGAGAATGGAATCATCAAGCCATCAGTTACAAAGACATTAGCAGTTGCAAAGTATCCCGAACCAATGACCGTAAAAAAAAGTATAAAGGCTTTTAGGATTAACAGGATATTTTCGAAAATACATAAAGGACTTCTCGAAAATTACGAAACCATTAAGTGACCTCATAAGAAAAGAATATCCTTTTGTTTTTGGAACTTAACAAAAAGAAGCGTTTGAAAAATTGAAGAAAGTAATATCTGAAGTCTTAGTTTTACACATTTACAAACATGAAGGAACAGAATTGCATACGGACGCAAGTAAATTAGGTTACGGTGTAATATTGTTACAAGAAGCTAAAGATGAAAAGTTACATTCAATTTATTATATATCAAAGAAAACAAGTCCACCTGAAGAGAAATTTGACAGTTACGAATTAAAAGAAGCAATTATAACAGAATTAACGAAATTTCAAGTACACCTCTTAACTCAACACTTCAAGATAGACACAGATTGTTCTGTATTCCAAAAGATCATGAATAAAAAAGACTTGATTATATATATATTTAAAGCAAAAAGTAAGAGAAAGAAAAACATCTTAATTATCATTATTAAAATAATAACATAATTATAATTTTTAAAATAATAATAAAGTGAATCTTATTGAATAAAAGCAAGATAAAATAATAAAATCATAAGTCACAAAATATGCAATCGTACCAAACCACGAATGAAAAAATTGTAAACAAATAGGAGAAATATGCAAAGAAAAAAAGTGAACTGAGTGTATAACTGTTCAAATTCTGAATCTCGTTTATGGCAGATTTGAACGTTTAATCATTTTACATTCCTAACATTCACCTACAGTAAAATGATGTAGAAAAACTAATCACTGTAAAATATTTAAAAAAAAGACTAATTAATGAAACATGACCTTTTCCCCCTTAATCTCACATGAAACAAAGAGGAAAAAAGTCATTACAAAATTTACAAAATCAAATTTTAAAAAACGATTAAAAACATTCAGGAATAACGATGACAGTAACCGCACAATAAAAAAGTCTTGATACATATACAATATGTGTGTATTGGAGTGGGTCAAAGAATAGGCAATACAAAAACTTATACTTTTTGGAGCTTTCCTTCCATTTTTATTATTTAATTTTCTTCTAAGGAATTATGTAGTTTTTTGACGCGCATGTCTTTCAACGAATCAGAGTGATCAAGTAATAAAATGAATGTGTTTACAATGATTTATTTTCCTTTGATCCAAAAAATAAAATGATAATAATCCTATAATTAAAGCAATTTATTCAAAAGCATTATATATAAAACAATAATATAACATTTCCTGCTTCAAAAATGTCAGTAAAAATACGTAATGCGAATTTATGAATAAATAAAGAGCAAAATTCAAATACATAATGTAAAATACATGTGTGTTAATCTTTCAATGCTTTATAGTAAAATAGATAGTACACTATTTTTTTTTAAAATGCTCCGAGAAAAATTAGCGCTACAAAAATTATTATAACGGTATTTTGGCTTAAGAAAGAAAGCACACGATGAAAAATTTTGAAAAACTATGTTTTCACAAGAATATAACGTCGTATCGAATGCATTTTTTTTTTATTTCAACGAAAGGTTTTCGGTAAAACAACATCTACGGGTGTAAAGTGATTCATACAGAAATACATTATGTAATCCCATTAGAAAGAGAAATAAAATTTTGCATCAAGCCGGGATTTAAAAACGAAGAAATTAAATCGCTTAATCTTAGTCTATTTCCGTCTTTTTCTATTTTGCCTATAACATTAAAAATACATCATACTTGAATAAATTAAAAAACAACACATGCTGAAAATTATTTTGGCAAGAAAGTAACAACTTAATTTTATATTCATTACATAAAAAAGAAAAGAGAAAACTGCTTGAAATATTTAGAGTATTATTTAATCTGTAACTAAAATACATCTTAATAAAAAACGTTAATGGGATTTTTTCAAATAGACGGTTTTACTTAAAATATTCTTCAGTCATTCCAATAACTTTTGAAAATATAGTATATAGTTTGGAATATTTTAATTAGATTATCCTGCCTTTCAGTTGCATTGAAATATGTCAACTGCATAAGGGTGTATATAAACTTCAGAGCAGTCCATTCCATATACTCTCGTAATTTGCGACTCTCGAGCCACTATCTGCTGTATATTTGTCTATTTCTCGTACAACATAAAGTTTAAATAAGATTTAGATTATGACACTTAGATTTAATGAGTGCCTCTCACAACCTTTCGAGCTGCTTAAGTTGTAAGTATATTCACACTAAATCAAATAACTCGATTTTCCGATATCTTATATTTTCAAGTTATTCGCATTTCTATTTTCAGATATCTCTGACTCTAATTAAAGGCTATGTAAATTGAAAGTGTGTGTAAATTCTTCAAGAGCGACCCATTCAAATTATTTTTACAACAATCTTTCAAAGACTGTCTGGAAAATTCAACCGTAGGTTTCAAAGGGTGAAAGGTAAAATAAACTGTGATCCTTGGACGTTCGTGAAATCACAACAATCAACGACGCCGTCCCAATCTGAAGTGACCATGGTAGAATTGTGGTAATGGTAATGGACTCCCGGCTGACGTTGTTTTTGTCAAGTAGTGGGTTCGAGACTTGATGCCACTTAAGACTCCCCATGAAACCGGATGATACACATAAAATCTCTCGAGGTCCGGAATCGTCCCTTTGGCGTGGGGTGTAAGTTAAGAGCAGGATGGGCCCCGTAAGTGCCATCCTCGTCAATTGACCGAAGTTCAAAATGACGAGGTGCGTTGCCAATAGCCTTCGAGTTGCTTCGCAGTGCGACATAATTAAATAATTATAAATGTTTTGAGCAAATAATTATAAATAGTAATAATTAGAATATATTTATGCAATGTGTCAATTTTTTCTCTTGAATATACAGAGTAAATCTTAAATATTTTACAAAAAGTTAATTCCAGACAAAAAAAATACCCAAAAACAGAAATAAAATATTACTTTTTATTCATTTTTTTTTCTTTGATTTGCATTACTGCCATTGGATCAAGACCATCTGTAGAAAAGGTGCTATAGATGGTCTTGGAAATTCTCTTAAATGTAGAATGAGAAATCTGTCAGTATATAGATGCAGAATGAAAATAAAATAAAAACAATAACAAGCAAGAGGAAAATGCATTTTTTGAGAAAGTTTCTCCACATAAAATAGAGTGTTCACTAGTGTCAGGGGAAGATTAGTGGCAGTAACCGAAATCTGTCGAGACATTTAAACGGTCACTAATCTATAACATTTTCGTCAAGATTAGAGGCAGTAACCGAACTCATAACTTAATCAGTAAATATTAGAGAACAGGAATAGATTTCTTTAGCTGAGAAAAAACAATACAATTTGCAGAGCAAATTATTGAAAACAGAGCTTTTTGATACTAACAATAAAATTCAATAATTCTTTAATATTAACAATGCATATTTCTAAGTCTGGAAAGGACACTTTAAAATTTTCTTTTTCTTAAAGATAGGGAATATTATCTAAATAGAATAATGTAAGAACAATGTAGAGAAAATTCCTGAACCAGCATTTGATAAGCACATTTACTAAACATTTCGAAAATGTTGGTTTTAACGAGTTTATTATATGATAAATAATATGTTACTGTTCTATTCTTGTCTTCATTGAATAAGTAATATTAATTTGAAGAAACTGGTAATTTTGGGCTAATTTCATAAAGAAACCCCCTATTTCCCACCCTACTGAATGAAACTACATTATTTAAAGATCTTAATATGTTTAATAAGCAATCATAATCTGAGTCACAATCATTTGATGAATCTTGAGACTTAAATTTTTTCAAATATTATTAAATTTAAGCTTTTAAGTAAAACTAATTTCAGATTATGAAGAATATTATGTTTATAATTAAGTTCCGCACAACTTTCAAGAGTCATAAATGCAGAGGAATTTAATATATATCTAAAGGTCAGTATACGACTTACAAATGTAAGTTCAGCTAATGATTTTAAGGCTCTAGTCTACCAGCCATTATGATTTCGTGAACGCAATATTAATCCCAAGGGATTTTTATTATTGTCCTCAAATATTTAATATTTTATCTATTTGAATACTATAAAATGCATCTGAAAGAGCAAAAATATTGTAAGTTTTTTTTTCAGACTTATATTTTTCTCTCGACTTTTGAAAATCTTTTAACCTCTATTTTAATCATCCGTTTGTGGGTTTTCTGGGCTTTAAGAATGTTCTAAAATATTTTCAAAAATTGGAGGGAAAATGTAATTCCGCAGAACCCTTTATGATAGTTTGTTCTTTTGAATACACTGTTGAATACACTGTTTGCATTTATATGTAGCATTTATATAGGAATAACATTATGCTCCCGAAATCAAAATGGCCGGTAGATAGAGATGTTAATGAAGATGTTTTATCTACTATAACCAGTGAATGATAATATAAGTATAATTTAAATATATTTAGGTAGGTCTTTTTTGTGGTTATAAATGGTTTTATTTTTTCCAGGCATTTCAAATCTTCAGCCAGATAACATTGTTTTTAGAGATTTGGACTACAATGTTGACCATAACGAGTTCTTACGTGTTCAATAATCTTCACACAAAATAATTCAATTTTAAAAGTTCTAACGACCATTAGACCTTAAAATACATGAATTTATGGAAAAAATATATTAAAATATAGATTTTCTTGAATACTTTAATTGAAATCTCAAGAAAATATTCTAATTACTCTTTCAATATATAACTAAAAAATAACACTGGCTTACTTTGGATAAAATTTACAATACAAGGGTACATTATTTCAAAATAATATTTTTTATCAATTCATGATCGGTATCTTAAGAGTTATATAAAATAACTATACAAGAGAAAATTATAGAACTATATAATCACGCCGTTCTGCGTAATATAAACAAAAATTAGCATTCTTCATACGTATTTTGATAATATTCGGTGGAAGATATATAAAAAGTTTGTAGAGTTTTGATATCAATTATTACAAGTCTTAAAAATTCATTACATTTCTCAGCACTTATTTGTATTATAAAACAAAATTTATGCATTATGAGGCGAAACGCTTTCTAAAATATTGTGCACGTAAATGATTATTACAATTGATTAATATGAAAACAAAGCATTATCGTATGTAATCAATTAGTTAACATTTTAAGGGATATTTAAAATTAGTATGTCAAAGTACAAATTTAAATATCTTTCTAAAATGTTTTTTTTTTATTTCATTGAAGTTGTAAATTGAAATTAAGAATCGAAGGAAGTGAAAGCACACTGCATTTATTATGTTTAACAGCTATATGACCTCTCAAGCAGCTTATACATACTACAACTGACTAAGATGTAGCTTGGGTTGATTGGTTGATTGTTTAATTAACATCATATTTAGAAGAAACACGACGGCTAGATGCGAGATATCTCGTAATTTTGAGCCTCAGGTAAGAACCAAATATGACACCGGAGCAATGGTATCTCCCCCTCTAAACTTCTACACCATGCCAATAGGAGGACTTGGAGCCTCGATAAATTAACGTACATCAACCTCGCTATACGGTGGGTCTGTACGTGATCAGGACTTGCATCAACGATTCAATGAAATTACGTCAGTCGTGAGTTCGCGACTGTGGTCATTAGGCTACCGTGGCAAAGACGCAACTTGGGAAAGAGTCTAATTCTTTCAGATCCCTATTTGACAAGGACGTAAAGGGATTAAGGGCTGATTTTTTCTAAAATCCTTTTCTTACAATCACTATTAATTGGAGTTCTAAAATTTCCAGTAATGACGTATACAAACCACACCAACAAAACTAATATTTTATGCTAGAGTGGAAAAGATCAACATAATGTAAAACAATGAGCTTTCATGTGTAACAAATGCTCTAAATATCCACTTCTTTCTTGGAGCAAAGCTGCTATCGTTTGTGTTTATTTTTTTGTAAAATGATTCAAAATGCTAGAAGTGACTTCTAGTGTCCTTAATTAATGTAGCAATTTCCTGATATCCTATTGTTTGAGCATTACTTTCATAAATTGTATTCTGTTTCATATCACCTCAGAGAAATTCGAAGAGTATTGAAATCAGGAGAACAAAGTAAGTGAAATATTCTCGAGATGAGGTGATCGTCGAAAAAAAATTATAATATGTTCAGGGTTTCATTATTTGTATCGCATACTCTACCGTAGTCTGTGAACTACTAACCTCGTTCCTATGATTCGATAAATCCCTTTTTTTATAGATATCAACTCAAAAGATATAAATAATTATTCCCCGCATCTTGAAACTAGTTTCAGAAATGTATGTAGATTATGTCAACTTTGCCTGGAAGAAAGGGTTGACATTTTGAGTATTTGTTATAAATGTAAGCTCTAAATTTTTTATCGTACTTTCTGCTAGAAGCGCCTTTTCTCATTAGCATAAAATATTGCTTTTAATTTTGTTATATTTGAATAGTAAATTCACGCCTCGTCAGTACGGGAACTTTTAGGACACCCTGTAGAAAATAGTGATGACAAAGCATACATTTCTACTGAAACTTACAAGATATTGTAGTTTTTACTTTTAAGACTCATACAAGAACATACGAGAAAAAGTTAAATGTGGTCTTTAAGACTCCTTGTTGTTGTGATATACATCATTTGAAATTAACTGAACTTAAATATGTAGAAATTTAGAAAATTGTTTTTTGTGTGTGTGTGTGCTTAACCATTATATTTTAATTATTCTAGAGAACAATAAAAATATTTTTTTGTCAAAACGGTTTCGTTTCCGTTTTACTTGAATATGGACATAGTTTTTCAGTTGAATGTTTTATTAGGATCTATTTTAAAAACAGTGTTATATTACATGGTTCCAAATTTTTTCTGCTTCTATAAATGATACCTATACATACAGTGGCACAGAAAATATTGTTTTCCTAAATAACGCCCTTGTTTTAAGAAATAAATCTTTTCTTTACAAAAAAGAAAAAAAAATCTCAAAATTACAATGTGCTATAATTTTTTCAATAGAATTATCCAGCGATATCATCAAACAAGCTGATTAAATATTTTTTGAATTGTTCTACAAATAAGAAATACCATTTTTTGTATATTTAAAGAGCATTTTTTTCTCAAAATGATACTTAAAAAAGTATGTCTAAAAATCTATATCCTTATTCAATTAAAAAGCAGAAAAAGACCTTTTGTATTAAAAATTACTTTTATAGCTCTATAAAATGATTAAAATAATATTATTAGACACATAAAAAAATCTAAACTGTATTAATTATTATACAACATATATACATAAAAATGTAGGAGTCTTAAATTCAATATTTTAATATTCTCCGCAAGTCGTGATGTTCTTAATTATTTAATTATAATACTTTCCATTAAAAAAGTTATCATGAATTATTAAACACTCCGTTGCAAAAAAAAAAAAAAAAAAAAAAAATTGTAGTATAATTCAGCTGCTAAACCATTTAATAAAGCCAGTATCCGAAATTTTAAGGACATTAGAATAAACCAAATTGAATAACTCATTTAAATGTTAAATACAATTCAATTCTTGAATATTAACAATTGATTAGATTAAATCAGAATATATTTACATTTTCCAAATATTGAGATATTTTAGCATCTATCGTCTGTTATAGTGAATACTGTATTATAATAATATAGGGCATTATTAATACAGAAATGGAACTTATTTATTGTAGTCTTATTGAAACATCTCACTGTATTAATTATGTTTGGTATACTTCTCCAAATAAGATTATTCATATATGAGGGATTTTAAATTGTAAGAATCTGTGCTGTATATTAAATAAACTTCTCAGGACTAGAATCTCTATAGTCATTTATTTGTAGTTTTGTTAATAAGAATATGTAATGATCTTAGTTATTATGGTAAAGATTATTTTCATTTAAAATATATTTATCTCTCAATCCTGTTTGTAAAATATCATTATGAGCTATTTTCTTCAAATGTTGACATTTTCCACTGAAGTGAAAGTTCTGAAAGTCCAATAAAATATAAATGTGACAAAAATTCATATTCACAACTTCAGAATTCATATTAGTTCTCAATAATTCATTGTTCACAGTCAAATAAATTCGATAAATATACTAAAATGTTTCAGCTTTCTTTCCAATATACATAGGCCATCACTAGATAATTGTAGTATTTTGCCACGAGAGGTAATGTAATAATAAATGATTGACAAGAACCAAAAATTGATATGAATTAATCATTTAAATAGTAGTTATTTTTCTATTTTTAGTATAAACAATTAAAAAATATCGTTTTATTTTCCTTTGTTTGAAAAGAGAAAGTATATTACACTTTTAAAATATACATCAACACGTTTTGCAAAAACTGAGAGATTTATCTCACTCCTTTCTTAGATAATAAGTTTTGTTTCGAATTGTCTTTTTCAACCCGGTATTATTGAAACCAATAAATGTCTTGTATTGCATTTCATAATTCCGAAAAACCGCCATATTGCACAAACAATTAGAAACGTGTTCGTGTTTTATTGAACGAAATAATTCGCACAGGGTGTGACATACCCGGAGAGATGATAAACAAATATATATTTTTAGATTTCGCTAATGGTTCTTCCCCTTCAAGGTGATGACATTAAAATCAACTATAAGATGATTCATCTATTTTACAAAAAAGTGTAAGAAGAAACATTGAAAAAAGAGGGGAGGTGGGTATGTGATACCCTGCGCAAATAATACCGGAGTGCATAAATCATCACATGTAAGCGTTAAAGATCTCTGGGCAATTGACTTCACCGAAATTGAGATATTTCGTACAATAATGTCTGCAAATGGTTTCAATTTTCTTACGAGATGTCTACGCTTTGACAATATTATAACTCGTCAAAGCAGAATATAAATAGATAAATTGTCTCCAATACGAGAGGTTTTTGAAACATGAGTGAAAAACTATCAAAAATCGTATAATGTTGGAGAATACGTTACTATAGATGAGACACTGGAACCATTTAGAGAGCGATGTCCCTATTCAGCAATATATGCCGAACAAACCATGGAAGTATGGTACGAAAGGTTTTTCAGTCATTGATTCAAGATTATTTTATACGTGCAATATGGAAGTATACACTGGTAATCAGCCTAAATAACTATTTCAAGTAAATAATAGTCCAAGTACGTAATAGTAATAATTCGAGATAAAAACCAACGTTTTTATTTGGTGAAAAAGTTTATTAAAACTATTTATTGAAATATTAGTTAAAACTGGTCACAAATATCTAAATATTGCATTGTTAGGCAAGTAATAACGGTTCCCAAAATTTCAGAGCTCCATCTTGATGGGAAGTTGGTTAAATTAACAATAGGAAATTTGATGACACACTGATACACACACAGACACACCAAGTGAAATACATAAAAACACAAAAACTAACTAAAATTAATTAATTCATCCGGTAAATTAAATGGTTGGAATGCAGTTTAACCCAACCACCCTTGGTGACAAGAATTATTTGGCAGTATTTTGCCATTTGTGGCTACCCTAGTCCGTTTTACGGACTTTACGTTCAGCCAAAAAAAATCGCCAAATTTGGTGCCTATTTTTGAAATCAGGCCAAATGGTTGGGCTAAACTGAATTATAAAAGAAAATATTAGTTAAAACTTGTAGCAAATGTCTAAATATTGCATTGTTAGGCGAGTAAGAATGATTCCCAAAGTTTCAGTGGTCTAGCTTGATGGGAAGTTCGTTAAATTAATGATCGAAAATTTGATGACACACACACACCAAGTGAAATACATAAAAACATTTTAAAAATGTTAATTAAACCATTTTATAACTCTGGGCGTAATTTGACTGTTGATCACTGGTATGCATCATACCCATTGTCACAGGAACTTTTGCATCCAAAGTAACTATTGTTGGGACCATGAGAAAAATAAAAAAAAGGAAATTCCTCCAGCATTTTTGGTTTCAGTGAACAAAAACGTTTATCCCTCCTTGTTTGGTTTCCAAAAAGAAACAAAAATTGAGTCATATACTCCCAAGAAAAATAGGAATGTTGTTCCACTTTCAACAATGCATAATGATGATGTAATACATCCATCCACAGGAGAATTGAAAAAGCCTGAGATTCTCACATTTTATAATTTAACTAAAGGCACAGTTAATGTTAATAATGAAATAGCCGCAACATATTCTACAACAAGAAAACGTAATCGTTGGCTTATGGTTACATTTTTTGCGTAGTTGAGCAATGCAGCAATAAATGTTCACATCATTTTACTATTTGTGAAGAAACCCATTTTTCAAAATCAAACTAGATGCTCATTTTTTAAAATGTTTGGGATTCATGCTTGTAGAAGAAAACAAGAAAAATGGAAGCAAACATGCAATGCTTCCAAGAATCTTAAAATAAAAACTAGGATCCAGGGCTGAATACATCGCACAACCTGCTAAAAAATCCAAAGTAATCTATAAAATCTGTGATAAATGCCCTAATAAAAAGGACAGAGAAAAAAATAAATTTATTTGTAAAAAGTGTGAAAAATACATAATCACGGAACGCATGGCACATATTTCCAAAAAGTAAGTAGACAAAGTGTGTAATTTTATACTACGTATTTACAATTACATTATTTGACTTTTATGTTTGCAAAGAACACATTGCATGCATATGCGGAAAATGTGAAAACTAAATGTAAATGCAATTTTAAAATATATACTTACAATTGCATTCTGCCATTTTTACGTTTTAAGAAAATATTCCGATGCAGAAAGCAGAAGTAAACGCCCATGAATATGAAATACTCTTCGCGAGTAATTCTGTTTTTGTTGCGCAAGAAATGCTGGGTTAAAATGTAATACATATATTTATCTTAAAATATGTATATATATATGAGCTTTATAATGCTCATTATACTTCCTTTTTATGTAGAAAACACTATGTTCTTTTACAAATCATATATTGTGAATACATTTGTGTGAAGCAAAAAGTATTTTTTTGCATACACACACACTCATATATATATATATAGCTGGTGGCCATTAAAATTGCAACACCATGAAGGAAAGCAATTACAAAAAATATATTTATCGTACGTAAACAATATGACATGAAGAAAAAATATTTTAATTGTCTAGCTGTTTGGGGGCTTTCAGGGGTGCGAAATTAGTAGAAATAACTGTCACACCTGGTAGCAAAAACGGTTCTTACCCGGTTAACCATGGAGTCGAATCGGGAATGGTTGACAGAAATGAGCAACTCATTTCTTGATGTTAAAAGTTTATGCCACATTTAATCAACTGTATTAGCTGGAGAGCGGCTTCCCGCCAGTATCTCAGCTACCCATGACCAGATGTTTTCAATAGATTAATCTGCAGACCAAGTAGGCCTGGGCAACAATCAATTACCCTGTGTATCAAGGAAGGTAGGAACCCGACGTCCAACATGTGGTCTTGCATTATCTTGTTGGAAGATGGCGTTTGACAGGCCTCGAAAATAGGACACATCTATTTGGCATAAGATGTCAGAAATGTACTGATCGGTGCTCAAATTACAGTCGATTCGAACTGGAGATGTGCGTGTCGTGTACCCAATACCTGCCTAAACCAGCACAAAAGGTGCAGAGCTCCTGTGCCAATATGCATTGCAAGCAGATAACGAGTGGCCTTCTCGGAGCCTCCAGACATGTATATGATCTTCAGGATACTGCAGGCACCGGAACTCGTTTGGAAAGACAACATTGTGCCATTCCTGCATCCTTCTTTTTCGTGCGGAGCACTGGTCTCCATCTCTCTGTATGCTGGACTGTCAAGGGACGCTGAAGTAATGGTCACCTTGTTGACAGTCCCAGCTGCAAGCGTCGTTGCACCGTAGGAGCGGATACTGGAGGTGCAGCAAACATCCTCCTTTCCTGACTAAAGGTGCAAGATGTGGTTATACACAGGGTCAGCCTCACAATATGTCAATCCTCTCGAGCGTTAAACATGGTAGGGCATGGAGATCCTGCATGACAGAATGACTATCAACAACTCATTGATTCCATGTTCGCATGACTAGTTAGATTTCGACAAGTATAATGGGCGATATCATGAAATGATAATACACACTCTCGATAGGTAAAGACTCTACTTCTATCGAATTTCAACACCTTCTGGTAAGCATTTATTCTTATTCGAGGCATAACACGATATTTTGAGCACAAACTGTGGCCTTTCAAAACGCTGTCCGAATAAGAAATCCACAGCACAACTTTTTTTTTATGCAGTGCTTAAAATTTCGTTTATTCCTCTTGAGTCGTCTAATTGCACTAAATACTAAGCATTTGCATAAACTAACCTCTTCGTGCTTTAATGTGATTTTGAAATTTGTCAGATCATCCCTTGCTTCTGTGGCAGTCTTGTTGGCCAGCAGTGTAATGTTAAACTTATGAGTATTAATATTGATTTATTCAGTTACAAGAAGCTGTAGACGGTGGGATCAGAAAGGGGAGTACCAGATCAGGCAAAAGCCTCGCCATTTCATCGTGGTTTAAGAGTACGTGACATATTAGCAGTGGTTAGCGTATATTTGTGTCGGGCAGGAAAAGACAGACTGAAGCGTTGCACTTAAATGTATTGAAAGTGTATTATTTTCTTTTATTTAAAAACCGATCTGTTCTTTCCAATAGATCTAACACTTAACTAATAATTACAAAGTATTAATTATCTTAACATTGTGTCAATCCATCTATTTGTTTCTGAAGACCTTACATTACATTTCTCTCTAATTTTATGTACATTATATAAGTAAAAATACATTTCTTCTAGTTCCTATTTTACTAAAATTGTAGAATTGAATATAATTAATACCAGTTTGAATGTGATTCTTGTTTATGAATGGGGGAAAACAGACATTGTTTATTGTAATACTAATTAATTGCATAAAAAATTATCACAAAACTTTATTTTATATATTTTTCTCCCTAAATAAATACAAAAATCGAAATTTTTGATTATTTAGTATAACTTCAGAGTTATTCAAAATTGCAAAGGTCAACCAATCATTGCAAGGGTGATACTCAAACTCATGCTTTTGTCAACTTCACCAGAAAACAATTCACTTTGGGAACATTTAATATGTAATTTTATTCTCGCCATTACTAGCTTTGATTTGAAGAAAATATTCGTTCCACCCACCCATTCCTACGGAGGACACTCTTATTGCTGAGGACTATGCACATAGTTACGTTAAGTATTATTTCAGCTATTACTGTGAATGAAGTACACCTCCAATGCTTTATGTCTTTGAAATGTTGACCATTGCTATAATCGTGATAGTTTAGGTTTGAGGTGGTAAATGATTTTGTAGAGTCATGATCTTTAGTCCTTGACAACTGACAAGTCGTAATTAATGGGAGTATCTCAGGTTTAGAGGAATGTATTCAACCAATAGTGGTCGGCTGGGATAAGTTTTCATCTAGTGATTGAATGATAATGGCCATCTAGTGATGACCATTACGATAGCAAGTGTTGATTATTTTGAGGAAGATTTGCCTATCTACGGTTTCACAAACATTTGTTCTAACAACACTTTATCTAAGCCAGTTAGTTAATTGACGATTTGAATTCTGCCTTTGATTATTTTGACCTATGATAATAGAGCTGATGATCTCTACTTAACAGACTACTATGGATATTGATATGTAAGTCACACCTGAGTCAGATGCAATGTTAACCTCTTTTGCACATTCTAGAACTGTCCTTTTAGCAGATAGAAGTTATTTCTACAATTTTTCTCTTCTTAATTTTGTTTGAAATAAATTAAATAAAAGAATGTTCTATGCAAAGCTTTGCAATAAATAGATTTAGCCCCCCCCAAGGTGCGTCTATTACGTAATTATTATTAAATTACTCAATAAAATATAAGAATTAAAGTAAACAATGAAATATCGAGAAATGGACAATAGTAAATGTTTCCGATTTTAAAAATAAAGGAAACAGTAAATTATTAAATTGAATATATTTCAGCTAAATATAATTAAAATTAAGGCAAACAATTATAAATTAAAAGGTTATCTACCAGGCCACAACTCCCCATATAAAACAATAGCCCCTTTGGTGGCTAAAGTGTACTTAAATGCATTATTTCAAAATTTTTGATCTATTGGAAATAATTTATAATCGGGTAAATAAATGTATGAATTTTTACAACGATTTAACATTTAAATTAAATTGAACAAGACATTCGTGTCAGAATTTTCCACAATGTTACCTTCGAAATATTTTTAAATTCTCTTTTAAATTTAAAGTATTTTAATGCAATTAGAATAACGTCAGTATTAATATATATATATATATATATATATATATATATGACTTTTAATTCATAAATTCTTATAGAACCAAACCAAATTGTGCAGTTACACACAGCAATACTCATTAATTTACCACATTTAAGCTTATTCGCAAACTATTGTTTAATAGTTTACGAAACCTTAAAGAATCTAACAATAAACTCAAGTTGCAGTCTTTTCATGAAACTGCGGAAGCCTTTAATTCGACAAAAAGTAGTTTTGATCCTATTTAATCCAAAGAATGTTGTGTTAGCTATGCATCATTTGTTTGGAAGTAAAATGAACGTTTCTCCAATTAAATAATTTATTCTTTCGGTGAAGTGTTGCTTTTGATAATATAGTACAGTTTCTATTGTTAAAAGGATTAATCAAAATAAAAAAAAAATCTGAGAAAATAAAGTACACACATTTATAAAAAAAATTTCATTTTAACTGCATGTTATAAACTTTTTCAATGCTCATATTTTTTCCTGTATTGTTAACATACATTAGGTATTACAATTTTTTAGATGATGAATATTGCTGTACTCTTATCTCGCATTCTTCATTTATTAAGAAATCAATGTAATGTATTGTGAAAAGTTAACTATTTTAATCAAATTCTATTGGAGATAGTTACCATTCATTAAAAGAAATATTCCATTATAGAAACTTTATATAACCTTAATTCTGTTTGATTTTACATGTTTCTTTATTACAGTTTATGATAAACATTTTGTCCCACCGTAACGTAATTTAACTATACCTAACTTAAATTATTCACTCTTTCTACTTTTTTATGATTTATTATTTTTCTATTACATGTGGAGATGTCATTGTGTCGAATTTTAAGCTCGTGTGTTCTGGCAGAAAAATTATATTACGTCTCGTGTCTATAAAAATTATTATTGAAAAATGTAGTTTTCAAAATTAGGGATTTATATTTAGTTCTTTAATGCATCTTTGCACTAAACGTTACACAGCGATTTTTAAATTTAAGAATTGAAAAACTTGAGATTTGTTAAAAAGATAATGTGCTTTAACTTATTCTGATAAAAGATATACGCAATTTTCTCATTCAATTCCTATTCATTCATCAAGGAAAAATGTTAGTAACTTTTTATGAAATAATTACAATTAATAAAAATATGTATATACATATGACAGAATCACAATATTAAGAGGAAAAAGAAATTTTTTTCGAGCGATCTACACGCTTCGTAACTGACTATATTTATTCCTAAATTTAAATCCAGCTTAATATTTTAAATAAGAGAAAATTTTCTTCCATATAAAACTAAATTTAATTTTATGATTCGACCCGAAGGCATGAAGATTCTATGCCGACGCTGTACCAACTACTCAATGTCATTTATCGCAAGACAAATGACATTGTAGAAGCATTGGCATGTTTCTTAATTCATCCGATAAATTAAATGGTGGTAATGCTGTTTAGCCCAACTACCCTTGGTGACAGGACGAATTTGGCGGTATTTTGCCAAAATTGGCTACCCTGATCCGTTTCGTGGACTTAAAGTTCTGTCAAAAAATCGCCAAGTTTGATAATTTTTGAAATCACCCCAATTAGTTGTGCTCAACTGCCGTTTTACCAATTAAGTTTAATGAATGAATTAATATTTGAAAAAACTGTATTAGCATCAAATTTCATCTACTACAAGTTTAAAGAAATGTATTTGAACTTGATTGGATGAATAAAAAATATTTTATTAACGATTGAAAATTTGAATAAGATATGTAAATATAAATAGGGAGAGTGTGAACTAATAGTAGGAATTTAAAAGAAAACATAATTGATAATGAAATCTGACGGTTTACCAGGCCGTCGTAGTCTTGTGTTATTGGTCACGGCATTGTGGTAGGTGTTTCAGCATGGGGCCGGCGCAGTTTCATCGGGTTGTGGGCTTTAGCCTTAATACCACTAAAGACCCGTCGTGTAGTGGGACTACAATGTTAAAATTGTTCAGATTCTAAGTCCTGTAATTGGTGTATCGAGGATGTATAGAGAAGGAAATGTCAAAAGTCTCTCAACACGTAAACGAGATTCAAAATTAAGACATCCGTCCCCAGTAGCTATCATGTTGCTTCTTCCCACACCATGCCTACAGATGGATTTGGAGCCTCGACAGATTTGATTGCATCAACTTCACTACACATTTTGCTATGTAGTAGCATCATGACTTGAACCTACGCCTCCATGAGAACAACGCCAAAGCGAATTCGTGGCCATCGTTGATCTCTAAGTTACAGCGGGCAAATAGACATTAATTACAAGAACTCTACTGAGAGAGATTTCTGTTTTTTCATTTTCTGTATAATTTACCTTCATCATTAATAATAGATTACGTGAAACCGAATATAAATATGAGATAATTAGAATCAAATGAATAATCCAAATCATGGGGGGATGGGGAATCGCTGCAAAGAGGGATTTTTAAAGGGTGAATTTTAATGGCAAAAAAATATCATTAAATGTAAGGTACAGTAAAATACACAATTTGGAAATCTTTGTTTTTATGACATATATCTTTTGAAATTATTTCAAGACCTTAGATTTTGTGAACCTAATAATGATATTTCAATTATTTTATATAACTATAAAATTATTTTTTATCAAACATCACATCCCTTTTGGTTATTTAGATATAATTTTTGTGACATATTTGTATTTATATACCATTTAAAAAAATCTATTACTTAATCGTTCTATAAAGGAAACCTATGCATACAGTAAATCAAAAAAATGTTCTCTAAGTAATAGAAAAATTTATATAAAAAGAAAAAAATAAGTTAAATTTAAAGGATAAAAAGTTTCTACAATTTTTTTTAAGAATTATCTAGTATTTCACATTTTTGTGCATTATTTTCTATATGATTAAAGAAATATTTTGCATACTTAAGGAATACATTTTTAAAAGGGCACCTAAATGCAAATATATCTCAAAATTCCTAACCATATTTATCGAAAAGGGATAAAAACATTTTCAATAAAAATTACTTTTATATTTTGTATAAAATATTTAAAATAATTATTATGAGACACACTTAGGTTACTTACTTAATTTTACTTTTTATTAACATCACACTAGAAGCAACACGGGGGCTATTAATGACGGACCTCGTAATTTTGAATCTTGGTCAAGTGACGAGGATGATACCTGAGCTTGCATCCCCCTCTCATAACTTCCCCACTTTGCCATTGGGAGGACTTTGGACCCCTACAGAATTAACGTGCATCAGACCTGATTACACGACGAGTCTTTAGAGGCCAAGGATCGAAACGGAAAACGCCGGCCACGAATCAGAAAAAACTATGACGAATAGGCAACCGCAGCTACAACAAGACACACAAAAAAAAGATGTATCAATAATTATAAAACACTTATGTCACAATACCAAGGAGTTTTAAATTTGCTGTATTACTGTTCTCCGCATTTCTTGGTAAAGCTTAAACTAGGACAATCTTTATTTTATTCCGCAGTATTAAATAAACCTCAAACATAATTAGAATAAAACGAAAAAAAAAGAAAAAAAATGTTTTAAACAGTTCTTATGAATTAAAAAGGTAAATATGAAAATCAATTAAACATTTTGCAAACATTAAGCCTCAGAGAGAAAATGACTAGATGAACTAACATTTTTATGTTAATTTAGAGGTAATACTCGTATTATACGCTTTAAAATCGTCAGAAAAGCTATTATTTTAGTAGTTTTTATTTAATAATTTATTTTAAATGAGCTGATTCTATGTTGCAAATTATTTGTTTCCTGCAGTTTACGCAATATATTATATTATAGTTTTTATAGTGTGTACATTTACATCGCCAATTTCAAATATTACATATAACAGGTGTTTCGAAATTTATGAGCAAAAAATTAAGGTGTGATAGAAAGCGCCTAAGTAAGAAATTAGCAATTTTTACCGTATCGTGCATACGCGGAGAGCAAGGGGTGAATCACTATAACTTTCTTGATTACTCTACGTCGCTATGTCTTGTGAAACCCATGGTAGAAATGACGATGTATAAGAAAACTCGCGAACTCAATTACATCCTGGTCTAGTGGTTAACCGATTGCTCTCTGCCGATAAATTGCGTGGTGAAAATTACTCACTCAGGTGTTTTATAACACGCCTTAAATTTTGAACAATAATTTTGAAACACATTTTACATTTGGTGAAAAAAGAAATACTTTTTTAAATATTTGCATTAATTCCCTTTTTATATCATAGATTCAAATATGTAGAGAAAATTTTAAGTATAGATATAGTAAGGAAAACTAGATTTAAAAAAATTAAATAATATTAGAAATTTAATAAGGTATCTACTTTCAATTTTTTAAAATGTATATTATTGAAATTTTTAAATATTCGAGAAGATATTCATTTCAAAAAATATAATGCGTTACAAACAACACGTAACGAGCTGTTTGTAAAATAAGTCACTAAATTTAATAATAATGATAAATAAATAAAGAGCACTCGAAGTATAGAAATTACTTAAAAATTAGTAACATCACAACTGTCGCACATGCGATCTACACCATTTAATAATCGGTAGAAAATGCAGTTTTAAAATTGCCTAATAAATCTACAATTAATAACTGAAGATTATTTTCTTTAACAATAATAATGTAAATAGTTATTTTTAAATTTTATATATACGTCTCCAATCTCCAATATAGCACATATAACTACCAAGAAAATAATTATTTCTTAAGATTTTTAATGAATTCACTTACATCCTATGAATTAATAAAATTGAACAATATATTTTTACTATAAATATGTTACAGAAAATGTGTGTCTCTAAAATTACAAGGTTCTAGATTGCAAAATAAATTCTCTGTACATTTTAAATTATAAAATCGATAATATGATAATGTTTTAGTTTTTAAATGTTCGAAAAGTGTTTCATTTAAATTTTATATATATATATATATATATATATATATATATATATCAGCCGCTCAGAAGCCAATGCGATTAAATCCATTTTTTGATATTTTCTGATTTTTGGAAATTTTGATGAAATAAATAATAATCTTCTTAGTTATTAAAGGATTTACTCGTTGGTTACTTTTTTCTAGGTTAGACAGCCCTTTTTTTAATAGCTTCTGAATATATTGTATAATAATTTCAGAAGTCATTGTGAATAAGTCCACCTTTTATCAATATTTTTTTTACATAAATTTCTTATCTTTTTCAGCTGCCGAAAGGTATAAGTCCTAAAATTTTTAAGATGCTGTCATTATTTCAATAAATACTTACATTTTTATTTACAAATCCTGTACATATCTTGTTTTTTTGCAGAGTTTACACCTCGAAAAAAGACTTTATACACTTTTCTAATTAAATTAATAAACCAAGAATTTTAAAAACTAATGTATCAAAAAACATTAATTTTCTCAATTTTTGTGTTTTGGACTTAACCGCATTGGCTTCTGAGCGGCTCATATATATATTGGGCAAAAAAAAAAACAGTAATACCAATCACATGCTCGCAATCTACTACCCTTAATACTCGATGAAAAACTTTATAGGCTTGGAAGTATCGAAAATAATTAATCTCCAGAGAGTAATTAGTGGTTTCTTTCTATTTAATGTATAATTTATTCTTTTTCCCCTCTAAACTACTGTGCTCACATACTGTAAGATAATATACCCTTGAAAGTTTTCTGAAATTATAAGCCTTTAAAAACCTCGACTCTGTTGTAATATTCAGTAAGCATTAATGAAGCAAATGTAAGCTCGAAACAAAAGCCAGATTACTGTTTAAAAGGACTTATGTTACGCTTACAGTTACATTATACTCCTTTTTAATACCCCGAAGCATTTAATTAGGCAAAAAATATTTTTAATCCCTTCTTAAAAGGAAAAAAAAAATGCCATTAGCTCTGAATATTTTTGTTCAAAATAAAATTTAAATGACATTAGTTAAGCATTTCAGTATATTTAATGAAGCTTATAATGTTGATAGGGTGAACAGTTTTGAATAAGTGAATTAATTATCAAAGAAATTGTGAGTATTTTAAAATATTATAAAAGAGTTTAGTACTTTCATATCAAAACCTGTGATGTGATCATGGTCGTGATCTCGGAGCAAGTGTTATTTCCATGAATTCGCACCATGTTTGGAGCCCTAATGTCCTTCAAAACTGGGCATGTATTTGAATACTAAACATGTCAGGGCTCCAAGTCCTCCTGTAGGGGTGGTGCGAAAATTTGTATTCCAACCTGCTATTTAATGTATCCTGATCACTTGATAGAGTCTCGCCGCCACTAGCTTTTTCGTTGCTTGTAAGTCTCGATTCTATGTGTAGCCGTCCAAAAAAATCAAGCTTCTAAAGTCAGTGTACTGTTTTTCCTTTTCCCATTGTGATTTTGAAATTTAAGCGAGACATTATTGTTGTTAGCTATAAACGTAATCTGTATAATTTTATAATTTGCAATATTCAATAAGAAACAGCTTTTTTAAAAGTAAATATCCGAATTTCTTGGCTTGAATTATTATGATATTTATATATACATATAAATTATAGAGTATTTACATAACATACATGTTTTTTGTTATGGTTTCAGAGTATTTCAAAATCTTGTCTCTATTTATAAATACATTAAACACTCTTTAAGTGAACAGCACACCTTCGAAGGAAATATTTTGAATTTAAGTATATTTTTTCCTACAAATGCTTACGTTATGACTTCATGAGGATTCACACTTAGAAGAGTGCACAAGAAAATTTTCGTTTGTGTATATTTTTACCATCAAAAGGGCAATTTATACAAATATAATCAGAAATTAAGACTTTCAGCAAAACATAGTAAACCAAAAAAAAAAAAATAATAATAATAATAAATAAATAAAGATATTGACATTTTGCATATTGAATGCAAAATATAACCTTATATAGGGAATAGTCTATTATTTTAATAATACAGCCCTTACGTGGTTAGTCATGGTAGTTCGAGTTCTGAACACTGAAACTTTCTGTAAATGTCAATGCAATTTCCACTTGTTGCAAAATCAAAAAAACTTCTATTCAATATAAAATCGCAAGAATAGTCTATTCTATGTATAAGTATTTGAAGAACATATATATAAATTTCCATTTGAGTGATGCATTACATTTCAGATGTCGTGTTTTGCAGTATGGAAAATTATCTTTTATTCCTTATTTATTAGCGTTTCCGTTGAGGAAAATTCATAACAAATAATATTAAAAGAGCTATAATACTCAGCTTCTAAATAAGATAAAAAAAATTCAGATTTTGTTAAAGATAAAGTATTGAATTTTAATATGAGATAAATAATAGAAAAAAAAATGAGACCTTGATCGAATATTGTGTTTTGAAGTTTTACTTTAATCCCTCGTTCGGGACCAAGGCCGTGCCCGTTTCGTGATTTTGCCACATAATCAAGATTTAAGTTAATTTCAGTGTGATTATCAAAGTTAAATCAAGGTTGAATTGGTTAAAGCATGTATTTAATGTCTTTACACACATTTTGATCCTATACATAGATGATATAGATATGCGGACAATTATTTCTTCATTCTAAATATTGTAAAATTAAAGTTAAACATTGAAACTCTATTTATTTGCATATAAGACCATTTCTTCCATTAATGCTATATTAAATTAGGTATCTAGATTGATTTCAGATAAGAAATTAATTGGATAAAAGTAAATTTACTTTCAAAAAATCGTTTTTCTCCGAGTAGGTGAAGTAAGAACCATGTTTTCCATCAACCATTGGGAACTATTAAAACACGTATTGTTTTTAATATTTTATGTTTGATGGTTATGTAGCACCTGTGAAATATTCAGAAAATATATTTTAATATTATAATACTGCAATCAGTAAAAGAAATCGTAAATTATATGTATTTTATAATGACAGATGATGAGAAAATTAAGAATTAGAACATATTATATTTCAAGAAATTTCAGAAAACAAGTATTTTATTCATTGCATATTATTTTCATTTTTAGGAGAAAAACTAGAAGTATTTACCTAATAATTAATACTACCTCTTAATTTTGTACTTCAATCAAGTGACGAGGTTGACACATGAGCTAGTTTTTTCCTATCCGTATTCTCCCTACACGCCGATGAGAAGATTTCGGATCTCGTCCATATTTAACTTGTATCAGCCACACGGCGGATCTTTAGTCGAATCATAATTCAAATCTTTTCAAAATACACTCACGGCTCCTTTTTCACGGTACTCATTCATTAATATTTTAAAATACAAAATTTTAAAGGTAAAAAACAATTACATCTTTTGCTAAAGATGAGCTGAAACAAAATATTCTGCAAAAAAAAATGTATCAATTTTATTTATTCAGATATTAAAGTTGAAATAAACGATGTAAAATATAAGTAAACACAATAAATTATTTAAACTGATTATAATATTCCCTTTGATTAGTAACGCAATCTATTCTCAGCACATTCATCGAACTGTAAAAGAAAGAATTGACTTAAATAAAATATATATAGTAGGCAGTTTCATCGTTTACTATCAATAAAAGGAACTGTGAATATTTTATAAGGAATCAGTTATTTGCAATACTTTTGAAACGGAGTTTATCTCTAAGATTGCTTGAAACAATTTTGGTTCTTTCTAAATTAAAAGATGTTGAGTCCAATTAAGACACATTCTTTTCTTTATTTAATCCCTTTATAATTGTTTTTGATGACTTTACGTTTGTCATCTAAGAATTCTTTATTGTATTTGACATTAGTGTAAAGAGAGAATAAATTTATATTAATGGCTTACTTTTCAGTTTTATTAAATTGCAGTGGATGAATTGTTTTACATTATCGATTGTCTTATTCTTATTGGTCTCGTTAGCCTAGTGGTCATGATCGCCACTTTTACTTCTTCGAATCGTAAGTTTCAGTCCTGAATTACAATGATTATAAAGAACTACCTTGTAACGGGGTAAATGCACGTTAAATTTGTCTACATTTCAGTTCTTGCCATTAGAGTGAAATTTGGAGAGGGAACTCTCAATTCAGATGTCGTCCTTATCACTTCATATAGATTCAAAATTGCGAGGTCCGTAGCCGATAACCCTTGTGCTGGGGGTTATCGGCTGGGAGTCTTAAAAAATCAAACAATCTCTTATTAATTATAAGATAGATAATACATAAATTTTTATACCTAAAAATGAACACTATGCAATTTATAAATACGTTATATATTCAAATCTTAGGCCAGTTTATTTAATTTGGTTTCACAGATGTAGTTTATTCTTTGTCAGCCATGACTTGTTAGTGAGTTGAATCTGTGAGAAAATATTACAGTAAGGTTCTGCAGTTTTACCACATTAATATCATACTTGATATTTCTTTATATTTTTTGAGTAGTAAGTAAAGCGTATAGTTGATTCAGAAAGGGCAAAATTATTTCCCAAATCTTGTTTGCCTGATTTTATGATTCAAATTCGATGTTATTTTTGTACGCATGATAGTTAAACTTTATAATTTCGGTATTAAACTGATTTAATGGCTCGTGTTTATATGATTTCCATGACCAATGACATTCAAGTGGACCAATTATATTCCAGGTTATTTTGCGCTCCAACAAAAGAATGTGGCTGTTCTAATTTAAATGCAACTAAATTTAATACTTTTGCAACAAAATGTACTGCCATTGGTGCTGGAGGTACATTATTTGCAGCCGTCGGTGGTACGCGTCTATATACTGATTTATGTGCCGTAAAATCAACCTATCATAAGTAAAGCTTTGGGATTACATAATTAACATAAGTTTAAGTTAAAAGAGTTAAGTAAGCAACTTTATAAGTATATTATATTGTAGTCCAAAAGTTAGGCATCATTGTAAATCATGCAAATAATGAAAAAAATTTCAAGTCAGACCAGTGAAAAATGTAATATGCGATTTTGAAACGGTTATAAAATAAGAAAATAATATGAAACAATGGTATTTATTTTTACTATCCCAAATCCTATTTGAAAGAGAACTGGACATTAGAGAATTTTGCTCTGTTGTAAGAAAAGTAACTGAAATAAAAGAAAATATACTGCAGTTTAATAAGGTGTATTGTATTCTCTGATAGCCAGACAATTTGCACAACGTTTTTTCTCACTTGTTTATGAAATTGTGGATATGTATGTTCAACGGGCTCCAAAATTCAAGATGAGAGCTTTTTAAATAGTTTTGGAATGGAGTTTAGGGGGTGCTGAATGTCTGCCAGTTGTCTCTTTAGAATATCCCACACATTTTCCATATGAGTCATATCAGGTGATTGAGCCAAACCATGACATACGTTGGCTATTTTCAAGTTCAAAGCAGACTTAAAAATGTCTATCGCTGTGACAAAGCGCGTTAGCGTAAATAAATATGAAATCAAGGCTAACACCTAAATTCAGACAAACACAAGGATTAAGTACATTATCTGTGTATATTTTAATTAGATATCGACCCCATCTTAAGAATGAAGATTTTTATTCACCTTCCAGCATTATGTATCTTCGTTCTATAACTTCCTGTGACGGAAAACGATGTTTTTTCTTGATGTTTCATGAGTAAAAATGAGCTCTCTGTTCTCGCCTTATGATTACTTGATGACAATGGATGTTAAGAATAAAAGAAAGCTTACTCACAGGACATCTAGTTTAGCCTACTGTCCCTAACTCTAGATTAAATTACTGCGTTTATGTGTATTTGAGAGGGAAATGCAAATTGCTGGTCATCTGTCCTAGCTACCAACATGATGGAGGCTCCTCGTAAACAGTTCATCCTGGAAATTAGTACTCTTGTAGTGGCTGTAAGCGGTGAATCTAGTACTCTGGCACAGTCTTCCATATGATGTTGCACACTTATTACCAGATCTCGGTCTTGACGAACGTTTCATTTCTTGGCCGATCTATTACTGTTTTTCAGTTAACAATGCCCTCACATTGAAACATTTTCCGAAATCTTAAATCATACAGAGGTACATTAAAATTTCGAGGTTAGTGTTTGTTTGATTCGCTCATTCCAGTGATTCTTTCTTTCGAAAATATGTTCGGTTGTCTTCTTAGTGATATTATTCTTCTATTCAATCGTCACCAACGTTACTTCGCACATGAATTGCACGATACCTGAGTGAAATTTTAATCCGAGTGAGACTGTTTCTCCCAGTTCCTACGTGCAAGGGTATTTTGTGAATGAAGACATCGACTAATATGCTTTGTATAAAAACTAAGTTTTACCTCAAATAGATGATTCTCTCAAGTAGTTTCAAGCAACTTCATATTTACTACATACATTTTTTTGCTACTAATAAATTATGCTTAACTTTTGAACACCAGTGTATGTCATTGCCAATGTGTTAAATTTCACCCAAATTTCTGTGCCGAATTTAGGAGAATGATATGTTAACTCTTCGATATATTAAAACAAATCAAATCAATTAGCTGGCTGGTTACAATTTATAGCTCTGAAACCTCGAGGGATATATAGTGCCAACTGAAGGGAAAATGTTAACAAATTAATAATTGAAAATCTAATGAAAGTTTTCATTCAAAACATCTAACAATAATCCAGTTGTAAAAGGTGAAAAAATATTTATAGGTTGTGAAAGATATTTCTGGGATAGTATTAAATGTTTTCAAAAAATACCAAATTATATCCTATAATTTTTAATGAACTTTGTTTGGGATTTACAAGAATATTACATTCATGTGTTAATCATAAAAATATCAATAGCCTTCTGAAAAGGCCCCTAAAATTGAGCTCGCATATTACCAAAACTAAGGCCGGTTTCGCTAATAATGAAGACTTTAAGAAATTTTTAAAATGTATATATATATATATATGTATGTGTGTGTGTGTGTGTGTAAATAAATTTTCATTAAACTTACCTCAACACGTTTCCATTACAAAACAATTACATTTTTTATGCGTTATCATGAGGTATTACTTAAAAATTTCATAAGCGTTGAAACTTACAATTGCTCCGATATCAAAAATCTTTCAAAATAATAGTTATTTTTGAGATATTATACGCAATATATCATTTTAAGGCTATGTGTACTGTCCTGTACTTCATAAAATAATGCTGAAATTCGGAAAATAAATGAAATAAATGTTGGGAATAAAACTGTACGCAAAGGTGATAGAATATTTCACAAAATGTTTCGGGAGAAGCATCTTACCATAGCCACTGCAAGAAAAAAGTGGGAAGTTGAACTCACTTATAATGCATTGAAAGTGAAACTTCGCTGCAAACGTTAATAACATAAAGTAAAAATACACGTATATTCATTAATGACATATTCAATTTCGCCACTACGTATTTTGTTCATTGTTCCGTATACGCTTAGTATTTATCTCTCAAATTCAAGCATATATTTCAATGTTTGATTAATAAATTTAGTTTAAGGATAAATATATACAACTGTGAAAAATCATTTAATTTGTGTTATTTAAATTATGAATGCATATTTTCAAGAATATTTCTTATGTTAATATTTTGATTGGGTGTAAACACTTTTTTAACTTTAACAATGCTCATAATTAAGTAAATCATGTTTTAAAAATGCATTACTATTAGTTAACAATAATAAAAAAATAATAATTTTTAAAACTCTTACAAAATAATTCAAGGCTTTCATTTTACGGAGTTACAATTACAAGAGTTATAGGAATTATTGTTTAGATATTGTTGCAGCTGTGAAGTCATCCATTTGTAAACTTATCTCCTCATACGTACACCCCAAAAATAATATGACATATTTTTTCTATGAGGTTACCTTCTGTAATCGAAAAGTTAAACTTCAAAATAATTTTGTGTTTGAAATTTGGTCTATGTGTATCTCTCTCTCACTCTCTCTCTCTCTCTCTCTGTGTGTGTGTGAGAGAGAGAGAGAGAGAGAAAGAGAGAAACTGTATGTCAAATCGAAAAATTTATATAGTATACATTAAAATATGTATTATATATATATATATATATATAATCTATATAGTGCTGCAATTTTTTTTTTCATTTCCATCAATGTCAGGTAATACATATTTAAGTCAATAACGTACGAAAAGAATAAAAATAATAGTTTTGAATTAAATCTTTAATTGTAATGACAGAACATATTTTAATCCTACATTTTACTAAATTATTGATCAAGAAAATACCCATGTGTGAATTAATTTCAATGGTAAATATTTAGCTTTCAACCAAATAATTTTATTCCTTGCTTTTAATAAAGTCTTTTACAGAATTTTATATCATTATGTAGCTAAAGAAAGTTTTTCTTCATATTTAAATATTAAAAGAAATAGTCTTTCGAGTATTTTTCCTCACAATATTAAATCAAGAAATCTTGTTCCTTAGAAACTGCATTATATATTCAGCACCTCATGAATTTAAAATATTTTCGAGTGAAAAGCTTTTCTATGAAAAAAAAAAGCTTCTTTCCGAAAGAAACACTTAAATTTTAACTTTCATAGTGACTAAATAAATACTTTTTAAAGTAACGTTTTTCATAAAAAAGGATTAATATATATTTTTTTTCTTTTTTGTTTTCTCCCTATTTAAAAGGCAAATATTTTACATGTACTATCTTTCATTTAATACTGAGTCACAAATTTGTGAATTTTTGTATCCATTTCATGTTAAATATACTTGTATTTTAATCGAAAATTAAAACGAGTGATTTTTTTTTCATGGTTCCATTTAGAAACAATTTCTTTGATTTTGAAAAAAAAAATTGCACTTGTAAAACTATCAAATTATATATATTTTCTTTCATTTATAATTTTCTAGTAATGTAGACATTTTACATTTATTCATTTAGACTTCTATTTACTCTGATACCTTAAATTTGTTACAAAAATTTAAAATTCTTGAAGAATTTGCTTTTATTATTCTCATTTAATTTAGTCTGTGATTTTCAGTCAGTATTTTTTGTGGGTGTCTTCTCCTCAGTTGTACTGCTATCCATCCATTACTTTGTTTTCTAAGTATATCACTTCATGAGGATCTGCATTGCTTTTCATTGGTGTTTGTTTTCATGTTTCTAATAATCTGATTGTATGAAGAATTACCAGTACTTTCTTGGTACAATAGTGAGAGAAGGTGGATCGAAAGTTTAATTTTCTTAATTAAATACCAATCCTGAATTTGCTATCTTAAATCCCTTGGTATCTTCAAACGGTTGCATGATTGATAGCTCTTAATCATAGAGCCTAGATGATATTTTTAAATTTGATATTAAGCTTTTACATAGTCTCTTCATAATTCAATCAATTCTTGGAACGAGCATACAGGTCAGCAAACGTCTTTTGGAACTTCTACACTGAAACTTATTAAGTTCCCATGTCAACCTTCTTTTTTCAGTCCTCTCTTCTCTGTATCTCTTTTCCTTCCACTTCAATTTCAGCTTGTAAAAGAAAGAATAGCATTGTCGAACACTGACTTCCTTTAAAAAACTCAAGATCAACTGCGTTTCTGAAAAATCGAACATAGAAGTCTTAAGATCTCCTCTGTTTTCGCTTCTAACATTCAGGAAGCCATTGCCAAATACATGCTGTGAGTGGTCGGCCGTCCAACAAAATACATGCTAAAACCATTACATCTTCACTATTGTAAAAACTATTTAGTGAAGAAGAAACAGTATTGTGTCCCAGGCTATTTCTGGAAACAGATACCCCGAACATCAGTGCAATCCAAGCTTAATATCCACTCATCTGTAAATGGCATAGCGTTCTGCTTAAGTCTGATCCAAGGCTCGAGCTGTCTCTACAAAACTGAATGCTCTCTCTTGTGTATTGTAGAGAGAAATATGCAAACAACAGCTTTTGGTCCAACAACACTCTCTTATTTAGCCTTTGGACAGTTACAGATCGTGGAACTTGGGTTCCGTTGGCAATACACAGGCCACTTGAGAGCTGTGAAGCAGTAGCAGTCTTATGTTACCGCACTGAAAGTGCAACATAAAGATCATCACATGTCATTCTCGATATTGGTGGTATAATTGCATACGACATTGGGTGTTGCATTGAGCTCTGTAGCCATCTGCGCTTGTGATTGAGTCTCCAATCGACTGGCAATTATTAATCTCAGGCTGCTACTCATTTCATTTGAAGTATGTTATAAAAGTTACCCAAATCTTACTTTAAACTAGTAATCATCCATGCTTAACGTTGTGGAGGATTACGAACGCACAAATCCGACAGAATTTCTAAAATCTATTGGGGAATTTCCTTAAATCTATTGGGAATCTATTGGGGAATTTCCTTAAATCTATTGGGGAATAAAGTCATCCCGTTAGTGTATATGAATGTGGGTATGGGTTTCCGAATCAGGTGTAAGTCTCGTCATCTGACAATGGTTCAATATTACGAGTCATATAGCAGCTCAGTTGGATTCCTACTCTCGGGTTTTGGGTTTTAGAAACAAAGTTGTCTCCTTGCCCATTTTTCCACAAACACTCTAATGGGTCCATTTTGGATGGATTCCATACAGCACGAAAACTCCTTGTATCTTTGACACCTGATTCAAACATTTTTTTCCTACAGAATCAATTCTGCAGATTTAATAAATCAATAGCCTTAAATATAAGAAGTGTAAAGAATATTTGTTGTTTAAATTATAGTAAATAATTTTAAGAAATAAGTTAAATAATATTTTATACTGAAAATTCAGACTTCCAGGAATAAATTTATCCATAAAAAAACGTAAGGAGTATGCATTAATTTCATAAAAATAGTACGATGAAATTATAAGCCATATTATTTTTCTAACTTTTAACATCATATGCTTTTTTAAGCTGATGAATAAACTCATCCCTGTTGTGATTTTAGAAAAATTGAAAAACTTAAACAAATCATGACATTATAGGGATATTATGTTTCTTGCTAATTAAAAGCTTTTATCTCGAATTACATTTTTTTATTAAAACAACAGTGTCTATCAGTAACATCCCTAAGACATTTCCGTATGAAAAAATTGATAGGTTTCATTCAGATACTTATCTTTCACGTTTTTCCCATCGTCTTCGGATAATGTTTCTATTCAAAAAGCAATATTAAATTAATTTTAAATAAACACACCAAAAAAAAGAAAAAAAATATGATAAAATGAAGAATTTGGTGTGGTATATCATGCATGCATTGTAATTAGCCGAAAAATCAATTTTTTGTGATTATTTAGGATAATTCTTATCATTTTAATTTCTCTCCTTTAGATTTCAATTGTAAGCTTTTGTCTAACTTTTAATAAAATCATCATATCTAACATAATTTCAATTGATTAGAATAGGGTAAAATTTTGCAAAATTAAAAGAAACAAGAGTCAATTAGCCAAGAAAAACTAATTACTCCAACAGCTTCTATTATGCTTACGTACAATAAGTATATAATCTCTCCAAAGATGCACATGTTTAATATCTATTTATTGCTCATAAAAAAGTTATTTTAAGTGAAATATTGAGAACGCGCCAAATTTGGCAATATAATAAGTATTTTACGGTGTAAATACTGCATTAAATACGGCTACAATTTCGAAGAAATTACTCAAATTGCCAATCAGTGCAATAAGTAATTTTTGCCAAAATATTATTTAAAGCTCCTTTTGTGAGATGTATATGGTATAGTATAAATAATGTTCAATAAATCAATAAAAATAAGGTCGCTTTTTATTAAAGAGCACAGAACAAGTACACGTTCAGTCGGTGTGAAATCTCACATGAAAAGGGAGAATTTGCTTTAAACAGTATTATTCCATGAATTTTAACCAATTGGAGTGAAGCAATCAAAAGTAAAAGTTGAAGTACTTAAAATTGAATTTTAAGTGAATAATAATAGCTGCCTGTCTTAATTTTAAAAGTGAAATCATTACTTAATTAAACTTTGAAAATATATTAATATAATGGAATATATATATATATATATATATATATATATATATATATATATATATACATACACACACAAAGATTGTGTGTTATGTGTTGGGAGCCCATTTAGGTTACGACTTTGCCATCTGACATTTGCTCAAAATTAAGCGACCTCTTGACTGTAAAAAGCGATTCTAAGAGCTGTTAGGGACAGGAAGCCAGAAGAGTGTTATGAACAAGTAATAAACAGTTATAATATTAAAATATTTGTAAGATAAACGTTCGATTGATTTATTAAAATTAAATCATTTTTTATGTAGAATAAAATACTGAATCAAAAATAATTTCATGAATTTCAATTTGTGATTCTGTTATAATACGATTCTTTGTTATATTGGAGAATTTTTTTAGCGCATACACTTTTCCTCATTCCTATTTAGACCAACAATTTTCACAGGTTTAAAAAGTTTCCTTTTAAAACGATTAGGTAATATATTTATAAACTTTTTGAGCACCACATGGTCTCGCGTCCTAAATTGTATTAATAAATCAATCTATATCAACCTAGGTAAGGGTTATCTTAAGAACATTTACAGTTCCTCTTGGTTCACTTACTTATTCGTTCGATTCAAATATTATCACTTTTGATCCGATCATTTTGTTCCATTCATGATCTATTTCGTTAGTTTGGAAAACCTATATGAAAAATAGTGAGAGCTAACAATTAAAGGGAAACATCAAAAGACTAACCTGTTCTTTCGAACCACTTCATCTAAAAGGCCAGAAAACCCGAATCAGTGGAACACCAGAAACTCGTTCTTTGCTGCTCTAAATTATTCAGTCCTACCCCTCTCTCGACTCTCCCCGGTCTATAACATTTCTGTAACACGAAGGATGTATAAAGGGGAAGCAACTCAAACACATCGTCTGTTCATTTATCTGTACGGTAGGCAAGTTTTCGTACTATGAGCAAGCAACCGTCTTCCGCCACCTCTGCCGTGCATGAGCTATCTAATTTTCCTACCGATGAACAAAGATGGCGACACACACCACCTGCCCAGAGTAGAATTAACCAACTAGCGCACGGACGAACTAGGAAAAAAGAAGTGTTGAGAAAAAGTCCTTCTAAAAGCACTCATCGCAACGATGAACGAAAGCATTAGATTCAATTCAAATAAGAAAGCCTTGAAGGGAACTTGTTCCTCAAAAAATCGATCAGTTCTGGGCCAACCTGGTTCGAATCACAAAAAGTACGAATGGAGAGGAAGAAACACCTAATGGATCTAATGCAGGCAACTAGCTCTTACATTCTTTTCAACTCTTTATGTCTGTTGCGTATTCGTTGTCTACATTGAAATGGATTCTAAACTGACGTTTCATCCTATTACTTGTAATATTATTGTTCAATCTAATTTTTTTTTAAATTATGGATCGCTTCTAATATTCCCTGATTTTTATCGGATATTAATTAGAAAGCGAAACCGGTATTTGTGTAATGTGTATAATAATGTGTAAAGATTTTGTTTATGAAGTGATATTCCCCTAAAGAATACTTTTGATTACTAACATGTATTTTAGGGCAGATAACATTAATTACTTTAAACTCTTTTTGTTACAGCGTGTTTATATGTATATTAATGCTATATTTGACACTGACACCAATTTGAATTGAATCCACTTTTAGAATGATGAGTGAACAGTTTTAAATGAAATTTTTCTCTTGAATTTTCTGTTATTTTTTCTTATTATCCTTATGTACACTAATTTTGATTTCTCTAATGCTATACTTACTTCTAACTTAGATTTTTTTTATAGAATGGCGTTTATTCAATGATATACTAAGCAATTAGTTGTATTTCATAATTATGTACTATTCCGTTATAACTATTCTGCAAAGGCGTCTCTCTTGTTTTAGCGAACTAGCTAGGGGGTATCTTATAGTCATTTGGCTGGATAACTTTCCTATCAAGAGCTCTATAGTAAATCATTTCTCAAGCCTCCCAGACCCTAGACCTCCTGGTTCCAACTCTTCTGTCAAAACGAAATCGCATTTTCCCGCAATAATCATTAAAACTTTGGATTTGCCTAAAGACGAATAAGTAGCATTCTTTTTTCAAAACTGCTTATTTTTACGGAAGGCTGCATTAAAAGAAAGAAAGATTTGGTGATGGAAACGAGTGGTATGGGTGAAATAGAAAATATTATATGTATAAGGAGTACTGTATATTAGATATAGTTTCTAATATCATATTTTTCAACGGATTTCTCTGAAAGATCTGTAATATTTATCCATCATATATATTTATAGTTCATAGTAATAATTATCCAGTTTAATGATGTATATATCTCTGACGCGTTTCTTCTCTCTCCACTTCTTCTTCCTCTTCAATTTCGTATCAAAATAAAAGAATCGAGTATTTCTAAAATATCTAATTTCAAAAATTTAAAGAAACATTTGCCTGATCACACGTATTTTACAACATTTTTATGTATTTCACTTGGTGTCTGTCTGTCTGTCTGTGTGTGTATCAGTGTGTCATCAAATTTTCGATCGTTAATTTAACCAACTTTCCATCAAGCCAGAGCTCTGAAACTTTGGAAATCATTCTTACTCACCTAACAATGCAATATTTAGACATTTGCGACAAGTTTTAGCTAATATTTCTATATATATATATATATATATATATATATATTAATATTGCAGTTTATCCCAACCACTAAACACGATTTCAAAAATTTCCAAACTTACGATCATGTTTTGCTGAACGCTAAGTCCGTGAAACTGAGAAGGGTAGCCACATTTGGCGAAATACCACCAAATAATATTTTTAATAAACTTTGCCACCATATAAAAGCGTTGGTTTTTATTTCGAATTATTAATTTTCGTAGATAGCGAGTTGTATATCCAATTAAAGCTAAGGCATCTTCGGTACTTTTCCAATTCGCCGGCACAAATTTCACAAAGCGGACTTTCTTTGCGAGAACACACAGCTACTGTCTGTCTATCTCAAAAATAGCTCTTGCCAATATCAATGTCAGTGTCATATACTGATGAACTTCCTGATTTATTCGAATCAAAATCGGGCAACATGAAAAGAAACTGTATATGCACATAACTAACAGCCCGATGGTTAATAAGATAGTACCTGTTTTTGGCATTGTATGAATTGATATATATTGTTTGGTGAGAGATAACCTTGTGATAGACAGACAGTATGCACATATTCCGTAGGGAGTCGGTTGCATCATTTTTGGCGACAATAATGACAGAGCAATGGAAAACTACCCCATACTCAGTAATACGAAAATACAGTTTTTGGACCAGCTACCGTATATGTACGGCTCAGCATTTATTATAAAGTTGTTTTTTTAATTTTGCGATGAAACCTTTTATGCTACATTTCGTTACGATATGCCTAATGATATACAGAATTAACACAAAATTAGAAAATTCATCAAAAGAAAGAACAATGTGATCCGGCTTATATTGCCTCTAAGCCAGTAATTCCATAACTAATGCATTTCTGATGAAATTTGAAAAAAAATATTGAGCTTTTTATATTCTGAACGTGCTGAAATTTAAATATTTTCTAAATTAAAAAATCATTACTCTTCTTATTTTGATGGACATGTTTATGTCCCTAAGAGTATCAAAATAATACTTTTTGCAAAAAAATTTTTCGTTATTTATTTTCTGGTCCATTTTAAGTTGAAAACTATCACTGAGAGAGCATAACGAAAGTCTAAGCAGAGTAAGAATGCGAGCAAGAAATCTGGAGTATTTGACTGGCTGATTTTGAGGCACTAAGAAAATAAAGAGAAAAAACGAACTTACACAAATCTTATATATTATTATGTGTTACAATCACTTCATATTATTACATGATTCGCTTAAAAACATTTCAAAATACGTAAGCAACAGAAATATAAGATGGGCCGATACATATAATTTCTATTAGATGGTGCATAGTTTAAAAAAGGAAGATTTAAGCATCATGTGGAATAATGTGTAGATTGGTAATGTTTTGCCATCATCTCACATTGCATGATTTTCCAAAATAGAGTTGCTTGTTTGGAAAGAGACATGAGTGTGGCATCAGATTTCAACGAAGAATATAATTTTAAATAATGCATTGATTGTGTAATACTCCCCATTTATCTTGAATTATATATATATATTTAAAAAAAAACAGATTATTAATAATATAGACTAGAGGGGAACATCAGATTATTACAAAACAAATAATGTAGAAGGGTGTGTTGATCATGTAACATTCTGTGATTGACTTATATTCTATTCTTCTCCAAATATGAATGGCGAATAGCGAGAGACAAGAGTGGGACATCAGATTTCAATTAAAAAATAATGTGGCATTTTAGATGCACCGTGTAATATTCCATCAATGTCTTACATTGTAGTTTTTCCAAAGTAGATGGGTATATAAGGGGAGACAAAAGAAGAACATAAGATTCCAGCGCCAGTTTATGTCAAACGTTTGTAAAGCTGTTTTCTGTTACAAGTGTCACACGTGTTTACCACTGACTGAATCAGAAGTGAAAAAATATTACCATAGATAGGATTCTCGGGATCATGATTCTGGTACCTACCTCCTACATAAGGTAAGTCCCTGAGGACATTAAGGTAGGTATTGGTACATTATAGCTTTGACCATATCCTTTCTTATTAAAGAAATTTTGATTAGTACAGGAAGAAATTCCAGTTATTACATGTGCGGTTGACAGGCGGTGAGCATGAATATGCAATAAATAACCAGTCCGTTTATATTTTTTTAGATGCCAAACTTTAATAATGTATTACAGCAACACTATATACACAAATATATACAATAAATCAAATATTAACAAAATTATCATTTATTGATCTTCCCGCCAGCCAGCATGGCGGCCTACTGCTATTTTAATCTTTTTGTCCTACCCAGCGTGGAATGTAGTTATTTCTCTTCAACTCTTAGTAAAGTTGAGTTTATATTTTGTAGATTTTTACAAGTACTATTCTTGTTTATCAATACTTAGCATAATATGCTAGAGGACTTCCTACAAATTATTGTTTTGAAAAGTGGTCTATGATCCAAATAAGTTAGAAAACTATATTGATTTTAAGAACGGGGGTTCATATTTTTCATAAAGTATGGGAATAAATAATTTTTTTCGAGAAGGACGAGAAAAATCAAGAAAGATTATGAACCTATGGCATGTAATATGAATTACACTAAAGATCCATATGATTGCGTTTTATGAACATACAGGACACAAATGCTTGGCTGCACTCAATATTGCCAGTTACGATTAGTCAATATTTTACTTTCCCCTCCAGTTGAAAATGAATTACATAATTGATTTGAGGGGGAAGAGAAGAACATTTTTTTTTGAGAACGTTGAGGAAAGTCAAGAAAGTTTGGAAACACATGGGAAATAAAGTGAATTAGCAATTAAAGATCCACATGATAGTATTTTACAAAATTAGGATCCAAACTAACAACTCCACTCAACATTGCAGACGGTGTGTGATTTTGACCAATATTTTACTACCTATTTCCTATTAAATATATAAATGCTGAAAGATATCTTAATTTTTATTCCACCTTTATCTATCAATTTTATTCTAGAATTATAAAACCATGCAATAAATATATGTTGAATTTCGGCCAGACACAAACAAATA
Organism: Nephila pilipes; assembly: GCA_019974015.1. Classification (NCBI taxonomy): domain Eukaryota; kingdom Metazoa; phylum Arthropoda; class Arachnida; order Araneae; family Nephilidae; genus Nephila; species Nephila pilipes. Next base: position 178,110 of record BMAW01121495.1, read on the forward strand.
AAAGATCAGAGGGTAAAGTCTTTCTTTTCAAATTTGGCATATTGTCAAGACCATATTACATGTAATACGAAACCTCAAAGTAAAAATCACGCAACTCTTCAGACAGAAGTAACAAAAATGAAAATTGGAGAAAATTGTATTTAAATTTCCATAATACCTTACATATTTCCGAATTTTTCTTGTCAGCACAGTGTTTATGTTTTATTAATATATGAAAACTATTAATTTCTCCCATGTTCTATCAGTGGGGGGGATTTCCTTTTTTTAATCGTTTCTTCCAAAACATTTTCTGTTTAATTTTTTACACCTAATATAAAAGTTGTTCCTTGTCTGGACAGAATATTACATAATTTTTGTTAAATCCATGCTAAATCATTTATTTTATTCATTCACTTCACTTTTGTGACAGACCGAAATACAAACAATAAAAACAAAAAAGATTACATCCTATAAAATAGTTTATATAAAATAGTTTAATAAGTGGTTTTAAGGAATCGTGATCAAGCGAGTTATTTTAAGACTCCTTTGTCCAGACTCTTTATTTTTCTGACTCATATGTTTTAAAATTATCAGTAGAATTTAGATTTTTTTTCTTTAACAAAGATATTTTAATAATTTTATAGAACTTTAAAAGTAATATATTAATCAAAATGAGATTATTTTCGTCTTAGTTTAATAAGGACATGATATTTGAGGCTCTTTTGCATTTAGGTACCTTTGTTAAGAAACTTGTTCCTTAAATGTACAAAATATTTTACTCTTCAAATATAAAACCATGCAAAAAAAAATTAATCATGCCTTTTAACGATATCACTGCAAATTTGATTTGATACAATTGTAGAACTTTGTAATCTTTTTTCTCAAATTAAAATTTATTTCTTAAAATTTAGGTATTCCTTAAAATTTTTCTTTTGTTTCACTATACAGATAGGTAAACTTTATAGAATCATGACAAATTTGAACCATGTATTGCAAAACTAATTTTTAAAAATGATACCAAATAGCAAATATGTTTCAGATTTCATGACCATATTAAACTGAGGAAGATACAAAATTTTTTTGAATGAACAATTTATTTTATTGTTCTATAGAATCGCATTGTTAGGCACAGAAATAATCTAAGCTCTACTAACAATTTTAAAAGTTATATATTGCAGTACAAGGAGTCTTATTTTCGGTATTGCATATTTCTTTACATGGCCTGGTACACTTAACGTGACTATTTTGAAACGATGCCAATCATGCAGATATTAGTAATAAGTGTTATACCATGTACGTGTTTTAGTTTCGCTAATTCTTGCTTCCCCTTGAAGTAGAACATTATTACAAAAACATTAATTGAAAAAATTTACTAGTTACATACAATTAGAAACATGTTGGCAAAGAAATTAACCTCATTACAGAAAATTATGCGATAACTTTTTTTTTTATTTAGTATGGAACAAGAAATAAATGACATTTTTATTTCCTAAAAAAACGGTAATTCTTTCGGTTGTAAAGGGAACAGAACTCCAAATAATTTATTTTAATTAAATTAGTTAACATTCAATTAATACTAAATACAATTTAATACATTAACTAAATATTCCTTAGATGATCCGATAACCCTTTTCAGTAAGCGTTTATAATTATGGAGAGTAACCATTAAAATTGAAATCATTAAAACAGTATAAAAACACAAAATAATTGTTAAATTGATATGAAACTATAAATTAAATGAAGTTATAGAAAATTGTAAAAATCTGTTTATACACTACTGGCCATTAAAATTCCAACTCCATGTAGGAAAGTAAATACAAATAAAAAATATTTATTGTACGTAAACACTATAGCATGCAGATAAAAATGATTAAATTTGCAAGCAGTTTCAGAGCTTACAGGTATACGAAATTAATAGAAACCGCTGCCCCCTGGATGTTAAAACGACAAATACCCGATTGAGAATGGGATCGAAATGGGCTTGTAAGACAGAAACAGGCAATTCATTTCATGCTGCTTCATGTCTATGCTACATATCATCAACCATATTAGCTGGAGAAGGGTGATTCTAGTCTCTCAGTAAACTATGAGAAGATGTTTTCAATTGGTGATAGACCTGGAGACAGTGCAGTCAGGAAAACAATCAAATACCCTGCGTATTGAGGACGTGCAAAATGTGGCCTTGCATTATCTTGTTAGAAGATTTAGTTTGGCCGGTCTGGAAGATAGGACTCAATCACTGGACCTAAGATGTCAGAAATGTACCGATCGGTGTTCAAATTACAGTTGATCCAAACTAGAAATGTGCATGTCGTGTATCCAATACCTGCCTAAACCAGCACAACAGGTGCAGGGTTCTCATGCCAATATCCAATGCAAGAAGATGAATAGTGATCTTCTCAGAGCCTCCAGACACGTATAGGGCCAGACACGAATACACCTGCACGCAGATTTGGGACTCGTCTGAAAAGACGACATCCTGACTCTACTGTATCCAGGGTTGTCATTCGGGGCACCAGAGTAGTCATCTCTGTCTGTACTGCATTGTCATGGGAAGATGAAGTATTGATCGGCATTCTAACAGTCTACGCTGCTGTAAACGTCGTTGGACCGTAGGAGATGATACCGGGCATGCTGAAAACATGCCAATTTCCTGTCTAATAATCCGGGAAGTAGTTGTACGGTTTTATATGGCCGACCTCTCAATACTTCTGCCCTTTCGGGCATTAGTCATGCGAGGGCGTAAAGAACCTGCATGTCTTTTAGAATGGCCTTCAGCAAACCATAGATTCCATATTCGCAGGACAGTGTTAGGATTTCAACCAGTGTGATGGGTGATATCACAAAACGATAATCCACACTTTTGATAGGTAACGATTCTGTCTCAATCGAATTCCGACACTTGTTTGTAAGCATTTGTGCTTTTTATTCGAGGGATAAAACGATATTCTGAGTTAACTGCGACCTCATAAAGCTCTTTCCGGATGAGAAATCCTCTACTTAACTTTTTTTATGCAGTGTCATGTCATTTCTCTATTCTGCTGAAATGCACTGAAATACTAATAATTTATATATACCAACCCTTTTTCTTTTCATGTGATTTTGACTTTCGGAAGATTATTTCTTCTTAGTATAGGAATTTGAACAGCCATCGGTGTACTTAAAATGGGGCCTTAGTACTTATAGAGGTGTTGATGCATATTAATTCTGATCGAGATATCTCCTGTTGGCTAGGTGTGTGAATTTGAAGAGGAATGTGCCACTTCAAGTATCACCCTCGTCACTTAACCAAGATTCAAATTTACAAGATCCATTACCAACAGTGCCAATATGACCTTCCTAGTTCAACGTTAAAAAGCAATCACATCATTCAGAATTACATTTATAATATAAAAACATGAAAGCAATAAGGTTGAATAAACGAATTTAAATGCAGATACAGAAAATAAGAAATTGGTCATTCTAGTCATTGATTTCTAGCGTTGGAACTTCGAGCAATGTTTTCTTTTCAAAACATAGCCCCGAATATTCCCTATTGATGACTTTTAGAACTAATATTTTATCAATGAATCTTTCGTTTCATATCTTGTTTAATCTTTCTAATACATTAATAATAATTCTCCTAGTTAGTTTGCGCTATATAATATTCTGAGTACATTCAAAATAATCGGGGCCACCTTGCACTTAAAGCTATATTTGACAGAAATGAAATTGATTTAATTTCACATATATATAGATGCGTTAATATGCGGCAAAACAATAAAGGAAACAGCATTTAACATGGTTACATTTAACTCGTAGTAATAGGGAAAAACAAAACCAAAAATAAATGTAGCTTAATTTTAAGTTATTTTCAATTAATTTGTATAATATAATGTATTTGTAAACAGTCCGTATTAAGTGTAATCCAAGAAATAGTCCTTAGTTGATATTTTCGTATTTATTGACACACATAATTATAAGTGGACGAAGAACACATATAACATTTACGAAATATCCACATTTAAAATATAATAATGATTTGTCGCTAACAACGAGCAAGCTGTACCTATTTGCACAAGTTAAAAAGAACCCTTAAAAGAAGTCAAAACACATAGCAACTGACTCAAACACTATCGTTATTCTTACAAAAAAGGTACATACAACGCCATCTATAGGCGGCAATAATTAAAACATTTAGAATACGAATAAGAAAAATAATTATAAATATAAGAGTTACACGAACAATATTGTTAAGTTTTAATTATTACAAAGAAATATATAAGCGAGACATCTGAATAAAATTTATTTTATATACTAAATGATCTTAATGTACATAAAGCTATAAATAACATCTAGCAATGGTGATTTTTTTTAGTTTCATGGAGTTGTATATTGAAGTAAATATAATTTTATATGGATTAATTAGTTAATTCTTGGTAATACTTTAAAATTTCATGACTCCACTAATATATATATATATATATATATATATATATATATATATATATGTACATGCGTGTGTGTGTGATGAACCCGTTTTTCTACTTTCTTTTCTTCTGCCGAACTTTCTCTTTTTCAAGCATTTTTTTTTACACCCAACAAAATTCCAACTTTCATGCATTTTTTTTATTGGCAGCTATCATCTTATTTATTATTATTATTATTATTATTATTAAATTCGTGTTTTGGATGCAGTTATTCTAAGCTTCATCAAATGAAAACTTCAGTATATTTCTGAGTGTTCCCGGCTTTAACATATAACAGCCAATATTAGGGGTTAATCGCCTTCTTTTCTCTTTCCACTTTGTATGTGAGACACTCTGCTCTGCGCTTTTGCAATGTGTTGTTCCTGATAATATGCACGCTCAACATTAACTTAAATAACAAGTTGTGTGAAAATAGGTGGCCACAAATATAAAATTCATTTTTGTTATGAAGTTCCTGGTTCTTCTTACTTGAATATAAAAATTTGTAGAGTTTCTCTGATAATGAAGAAATTTGATTAATTTATTTGTTTTCCACGATTGGTCAAAGCGAATAAAGTAACTAACTCCTAATTTAAGTAACAAAGTTAATCCATATAAAAAACTATATGTGGTAAATTATTTATTTACGCTACATTTTTGTATATACATTTTATATACTACATAATAATATAAACATGCACAAATGTACTCTACCATATATTCTCACATACATATACTAATTATTTTTTTAGTCTTCAGCCCTTTTCGGTAGGAGACAAAGTAATAAATTAATTCCAAACAAAACTAAAAAGAAAACATCCACGAATAAAGAGAAATTTAGCAAAACTTAATAACTACTTGATATGGAATCAGCGTTAATCACAGAGCTAAACGAAATCTTATTTTGTACCACTTTGCTGGTGTAGTAATATTTTTAGAGATAAATTACATGTTGTAAATGAATTTTTATTTAATAAAATATAAAATAATATATCTTTACCCTCCATGTCATTAGTTTAGCGAACTTTGGATACAGACTTCCCAAAACTATAACAGTGTTATAAATAAAAGTACTTAAGATGGGACATTGAGCCTGCTTTCTTTGCAATGTACTAGACGAAGAAAATACTCCCCGAATAATATGATACATGTCTTTCATTTCTATATAGAGAAACATTTATCGTTTGTTTTATCATAAAAATCTATTGATTTAGGAGTCAGACGTAATCCTTCAATAATACCAATCTCGACTTGGAACATATTTAGGACTTTTCTAGATAACAGACGAAGTAACAAGATATGGAGAAAAGAGCTAATATTCAGTAAATATTCAGAGATATTGTGAAGCTTTAATTATTACTAAGAAACAAGCGAGATATCTGGATAAAATTTATTTTACATATTGATTAACTTTTATGCATATTGGGTTGTAAATTATAATTATTAATGTTTGTTTGGTGTCAGAAAAATATAGATTGAAATAAACCGGAGCACACACATCGAGAAGTTAATGTTTAATATGGTGAGTTTTACAATGTCTTCCTTTGAAAGATCGATAAACGCTAGAAGGGTATATCTTTGTATGATATCTAAAACAGTAAAATATTAATAAATAAAAATAAAATTTCTATCTCGATTATTTTTTAAATCTTTATCATACCCGTAAAAATGATTAAAACTTTATCGACAGTGCCTGTTAGTTCAATCTGTGTCATCCTAAAACCAATAAAATCTACATTAATAACTGTAATTAACCGCATTATGTACACAAAAGCAATTAGTATGTAGAACGAAATTTATTCAGATGTGTCCGTTGCTTCTTAGTAATGATTAAAATCTTACACTATCCCCGTTTGTTTGGAGTTAGTGAATGAGTATTAATCTGCATATAGGACTTATTAACAAAGATAAGAAAACTTGTATGACAATGTAAGCTCAAAATAAAGTATCAAGAATTTACGCGGTGTGTGTTTGTAAATATTTTAATAACTGAAAATTTTCCTCGCAAATAATATTTTACGACTGCAATACAATCAGTTTTAAATTAAGTGTACTTAGAATAATTCTCCTTGGCGACAATGATCTTAATATTTACTCTAATTACACTTTTAAAATATTTTATTTTGCTATTTAATCATCTGTAATTATTTCTTTAAGGTAATGTTCCTTTTTCATATTATTTTTTCATTGACAAACATCTGGTTCCCTTACACCTCTTGAAACTCAAACCTAAAATAGGTCGTGGTATATACCAAAGGCCTTCCGGAAGTTTCATTCACATAAGGGTTTTTAGAATGATGGCTCCCGACCAGGGAACGGGCTACGAAAATCGAATTGCAGGTAACCCCGTTTCATGATATAATATCTTGCAAAATGATGCGGAAAACTTTGTGATATTTTCGATTTTTTGAATAACCGAAACCTGATCAGACAGCAATGTTATATATTTTAAGGTATAATAGAAGATTGTAGCTTTTGCTGAAAAACCCACTTGTCAAGGCTAGTATTTACAAAGCTTTTATGAAGCTAACAGAATTGCAGAATAGCTTTATGTGTAAGTTCTTTGCCAGATGAGCTTTTAGCTGCTATCTTAGAGCCTTTACTTGGACAGAAGAATAGTCTTAAACAATGTTATGTCTCAAACAGTGGTAAAGAAAACATAAGGTATCCATTTACATTTAGAATACTAGACAATTAATTGCCAGATTCAGGTATTGGATTTATACTTGAACTATCGCGGTACTCATCTCCCAGAGATATATACGAGTGAATAACACTGACAAATTTTTGAATGTCGTGGAATATATAATAACGGAACAAAAAGGGCTGTGTAATTTCTGGAAGAAAATTCTAGCAGAAAACACTTTATAATTTTTGATACCTTTTGTCGCAGCCTATTAGTAGAAAGCCAAATCTTGAACGCTGGCTTTACTAAAAATATACATAAAATCTGGGAACTGTACCGCAACTGTGTGAATTGCGTTATCATCATTTCCCCCTAACGAGAAAGTTTTAGTTAGCAAGAAATAGTTTTATACATCTCATTAATAAATTGATCTTCATAAAATATAATTTTTGTTATAAACTTATGTAAGCATTTTTTAAAGTATTAGAGAATGAAGTTGAATCCTACGTAAAGTTTCTTTTATCTAATGAATCTCAAAAGAGGCAAAAATTTCTTGGTAGGTCATGAAAAAGTATCTTGAAAATAACTGGATCATATAATAGAACGTTTAGAAAATATTTGACAAAAATATGTAATATATATAATCATTATTGCAAATGTATTACATATTTTTGTTTTATACTTCCCATATTTATGTTTTATTTATTTACTTATATTTATTTATATGTTCCACCATATTTTATTTACTTTCCATTATTAAGGTATCCACTGTGTGACGCACTGAGGAGCCATCTTAATCTTAGTGTTTTCTTATTTCGAAAGAAGGCGAAATATTTAAACATCAGAAAGCTGAGAAATACATCAATAAATAATGTGTAACACATTTTTTTTTATCTGGATAGATTGCGAGTTACAAGCAATTGTTTTTGATGAGTTCGCCAACTACGCAATTGTAAAAATGGTATACTTTAAAAAATTCCTCACTGAGAAAATTATAGATTATTTTTTCCTAATCCTTCGAGTATTCTTAAAATATGTTTTCCTAAAATTGAATAATAAATATGGGTTTAACTAAGAGGAAAAAAATATTAGAAATATTAATTAATGTCAATATTATTTTATATGAGTTTTTTTTTAATTAAATTAGGCTTAACGGAGAAAATCACACGCGTAATTAGGAATGCATAATTTCGGAGCATGAAGGTCTGGAAAAGTGCTTATTTATCAATTCGCCGGTCCTAAATGGCTTACAAAATAATCACCACCAGATTTTTTTAATTATTAGCAGTAGAAGTCTTTATCTAACATTTGTGTATTTGTGTACATAATTATGTAAAGAAATTTTCTTTCAAAAACGTTAATAAGTATGTATTAACAATCAAAAATGAATAGTTATATTTACATTCGTAAGGAGTAGAAGTCTTACCTTTAAGTACATTTCGCATTAAAATTCCACATTATTTACAACTTAGAAATTTGCAGGGTATATTTTAATAGAATATTCTATACACTGAACCTATTTTAAATTTAATATAATAATATTTTAAATTTTATAAATAACAAAGTTTAATTTCTTGAAATTTTTCTATTCAAATTTGTTATAATTTTTGCACAAACAGAGTGATATTTATAATTTGTCAGTATAATTAGAAAAAAAATGATTTTCTCTTGGATAGAGAACAACCTCAGTTAATAACTAATGTAGAGAATATTAAGTCTAAGCACAGAACATATTTTGTATTAAATATATATCTAAAGCTACACAAGAATAAGGAATAGTTTAAAATAATTTTGAGCAACCAAAATTATAAGAATTACATATTAAGTTTCATTTATGCCATGTTCTTAAGAGATATAAGGATATAATTGGCAAAGAAATGCTTGCAGTATACCACATAAAATTGAAAAATTTTTGTGAAATGGACATTCTATCATAATGTTCCATTCGACCATCATTGGCTATAAAGCTTAAAAATTTTAATTTTTTCTTTCTCTAATTCTCTCTTTATTTTTATTCTTTTCTTTCTCTCTCTCTCTACCTGAAGGGCTAAAAAATTCTTAATCATATTTACTCACAAAGCTCACTCAAAAACATCTTATTCTTGAAGACAGTTGATGTTTCTATGGCAAGTTGATGTTACCATTGGACTAGTATTCTGCTATTTTTTCAACAAAACCAGTATAATTTTGTCTCTGTATGACATCCAACTACCTCTCACGTCTATCATATTAAATATTATTCTAATTGTAAAATTTGAATGACAACTAAAGTTCAAACACAGACTAAGCAAAATAGTCAATTTTATCTGAAATTTTACGTTTATTTTATCTTCTAATAATTGGCTTTCTCAAACAGCTTATTTTCTTTATTAACTAGTACCGAATTCTATAATATATCAAAGAATACACTAACGGGAATACGATAGATGTATTTCTTGCAAGTGCTCCGACAGCGTCGAGTTCATATCTCATCCAATCAGTTGCACATTCCAGAATACATAGTACTCCACACTACCACTCTTATTATCAGAAAAAAAATAATATTCAATTCAAATCCCAGTTGGTTTTATACGACTTGATTAAGTTTGTTTAATTTGCATCATTTTCCATTTAACAGGGAGAAATCTGGGAGCTTAAATATATAATCAGAAAGAAATCCTAGATGTTAGATGAAAAAAATGCAAGTAACTCATGTAAGAACTGATTCATAGATTATATTTCACATGGTAGCCATTATCTGCCAAATTAAAATTTAATTGCTGGCGTGATAATTTATCGTCGTCATTTTGCATTTTGTGTATCATTGTCATCTACTTCTTAGAAGTAAAAGAAACTATCAATGGATAAGACAACAGGAAATTTCCCTATTTCTATTACTCGTATCCTATTTCCCAATTCTAACACAGGTACCTTTTGTATCACCTTTGTGTCTCATCTCAAGATTTTATTTTATATAATCTAAACTATATCAAAGGAGCAAATTTATTTATCATGTGAAAAGTTAAGCAATAAAATGTGAGAAAGTATTAATCTGTTTGTGACTGATAAAAGTATTTATTATTTTTATTAATCAAATATAACTTTAACGAACTAACTTCAACATATAACTACACAGACATTTTAAAGTCTACCTATATAATTAAGAAAATCAATTGAATATACGTCGGAAAAAGACAACACAGTTTCAAGTATATCAAAAGAGAATGTGCAAGTCCTATTCTCTCGAATACCTCTTCACTCAGTTAATATTAGTTTATATTCAAATAATGAATTCTTAGCTTATCAAATCACTCGTTTCTATTCAAACACTTATTTCTTATATATTAGGTTCAACCTCCATTACTGTAACCATGAGTCGCTTCTAATTTCAATATCAACCATTTATTATGATTATTCAATCCAATTTACAAATTGTCGTTTTTCCTTCATCTATCCCTTCTCTTTCCTTTCAGTATTATCTCGTTTATATTACTATCCTTAATGCTGTTCAGTACATTTCTTAACTTTATTTAATTTAACTACTATCTTTTTATGTTACTTGATGTCACCCACCGTCATATTGAATGATCTTCTATGAAAAAAAAAAAGGTTTTGAAACAGCTCCCAAAATTTCAAGCTTTATTTTTATTAAGAAATATTTGCAAGTAATTCATCAAGTATTTATTTTTTACACCAAAACATCTACGAGTAAGCTTAGTTTTTTCCCTTCTTTTCAAATATTTAGTAATAAGCATTCCAATTAATGATTAAAATTATGTTTTATCAAAATATTATACTGAATATTTCGTATTTTGCTTAAGTTATATTCTTTTTTGAGTATGTATTCAATATCTATCCAACTTATATTGTCAAAGTAGTAAAAGAAACGAATAAATTCATGACATAATAAAGTGCACCCAGTGCTTTTTTTTTTGAAAAATGATTCGAAAAATAATCACCCTTTAAGATTGGGAGAAAAAGCAGAAACTGATAGAAATGAATATAAATATTACTCAAATAATAAAAAGTATCAATGTTTTCCTTTCTGTATAGGTTTGTTTGTAAGAGAGTATCGTAAAGTTTTAAGTCTTCTTAAGAAGTAACCGAAATATCTAGATAAAATTTATTCTTCGTTTTAGTTGTTCCTTATATACAAAATGATGCAAATTTTAGTTACTAATGTTGATTTATTTGATTTTAGGAAGCCGTACATGAAGGTCACTTAAAGTATCGTAAAGTAATTATTACTAAAATAATCAAGATAGAAATTTAATTTTCTTATTATCATTAAAAGACTCCTCTTTATTGTAACCAGCTAGAATTATACATTCTCTTCAGCGTTTTATAACCTGCCAGAGTCCATCTTTACGGAACTCAGTGGCTTGAATTATTTCTTCTCCGTACTAGTAGTTTCAATCTACAGCTTCCTGAAACCAATTACCATTAGTAGATGTAGTTTATTCAACATTATTTGCACGGGATGTTCAAATGGAAAGATATGAAACGTCGCAACAACTTAACCTTTAACATATTTACTATGACGCTATGGGAAAATGTAGCGAGACATCTAGGAATGCTATTGGAGTCTCTGGCATGGATCGGAGTATGTGGTGGCGCCCGTATGCGCAGGAGAGAGCAGAGGCACTTATAAAGAACGCCGTCCAATTGCGCAGCATTGCGTATGAGGACATGATGGCGTTTGCATTGCAAAATTCGATGATTGAAGTGCAGCGCGGTGTTATCAAATTTTTGACAGCGGACGGTGTTAAACCTGGCGTCTTTAATCGTTGGATGGTGACCGTATACGGGAAGACTGTGTGTCCACAAGTCAGAGAGGAAATTGAGGGCACGTTTTCCTGCAGGCCGTGAGAGTTTTATTTATGACCCGAGACCAGGCCAGGCTAACACAATAATTACGGCTGATCTCATCGACAAGGTGAAGTTGGGAAGCGCTTCAACTCGGACCACGAACTCAAGAACACTGTGAAGGACAGGGTCTCGTCACGGTCACAGGAATTCTAGTAATAGAATCCTTCAGTTCGTTAATCAATGGAATCGTTCTGCTCTGGACTGTGGTGTATACTTTGAATAGTTTTCATTTATATCCACAGTGCCGTTTAGTACCTTTTTATTTGGACACCCCTTATACATAAGGATCCTTTAACATGTAAAATAAATATTATCCAAATATATCGTTATTTTCTTATTGATAATTAAAACATAACGATACCCCCTCGTACATAAATCCATTTATAAAGTTAGAAACATCACACGGATTAATTTAATTGCATTTTTGTATCTGCCACTTATTGAAGAATTTTCATGACAGCCACATATTTAAAATGATTATGGCTTTTTTTTTGTTATCATGGAAATATTTGAAATTTTTTCTGGTTATATTTCTACAACATATTTCCTGCTTACCTGTATGGGTTAAAGATTTAAATTTAAGTAGTTATTTTATTGAAAAATCCATATAATTTGATATTGCTGTCTTCTTACTATTTCTTGTTATTATGATGAAAGTAATCTTTCACCCTACATATGTCTTTTAACAGTTACTCACTGGGTACCATGTCAGATTATGCCTTCATTTCCAATTATCTACATAGTACCTAATTAATAATTTTCATACGAATTTCATGGAAATATTGTTCTGTTTCTGTTTATTCTACGAGTTTCCGTTTGCTACTATATAATGCTGCCGATTGTATTCAAAATGTAACATTAATCAAACTATTCAATCAATCAATGAATTTATAACATAGGATATTCTCGAAATTTTTCTGAACTAATATCTGGGGTTTCTTTCTGACTTTATATTTAAGTTCCCATCTTCTTTCCAATCAAATGAAAAGTAACTACGAAAATTAAGCAAACATTAGAAGTGGAGTGAATAGATATAATAAATTCGTACAAAAGCGATAGATAATTTAATTGAAATAGGTTACGAAAAAGTAGCTAGAAAGCTTGTGAAGTTATCGTGGGAGTTTCCTGAGTGTCAACGTGACTTGTTGAGACAATGGAATAAGGTATCTAGTTAATTTACTGTTTGAAGAATTCACTCACATCGAATTTGGATAGCAAATTCTTTGATATATTATAGAAATATTTAATACTCACTTCAAGGAACTGAAAACTGGTTGAGAGCATTCCCCTTATTATAAAATTAATAAACTTCATTTTGAAATATAACTGAATTGATTGCTAAACTGTTAGTCTGTAACTCTTTTATTTACTCCATATATGTGATCAAACTTAAGTTGAAATTGAGATTTCTGATTAGAGTAACATTTAAGATGGCAGACGAGTCATAAAATAGGATAACTGATTATTGTTAAATGATATGGCATGTAATGAAAAAGAGAGGTTTAACATCTAAGTTTGTCTTTACGTTTCATGTGGAAAATATGCACCGAATCTTTCACACGATCCTATTTCATAATTTAATTAACTTACTCTGCCTATTTTTAGACAGAAAATATTATTTCACTTTGTTTTATATTGAAGCAAATAATTTTCTTTTATAATATTTTTATCAGACGATTATAAATGCTTGTTAATCTTTATTTTCTTATTTTATAAATTTTTGTTACACTTTATAGCAACAATGTATGATATAATTGAAGTTGGGTATTATAGTGCCAGAGCCAAATGCGATTATGTCACACCTAAACATAAATAACTATAATCTGAATTCAAGAAAGGTAGAAGGAAAAGAAAAATTAGATAACAAAAAGAAGAGTAAAAATGAGAGAAATACAGTTAAGGTATCCCGGAGAAACGTCACCCATGTTTACCCAAAATAATAAATCCCAGGGGAAGAAAAAGTTCACTAGGGATCCTTAGAATCATGGCACCGTGGAATAACATCCCTTGAGGGGCTGTGACAAACCTGAACAGTATTTTGAAATTTGCAGTTCTCCTCCTTGTTGGAAAGTTCTTGTAATGGTGGTGAAATAAAACAATTAAAGTAACGTTCTTTCCGTTACGATATAGTTTAGAAGTCGATAAAAATTCTTAATTTTGTAAATGGTGTTTCATTTTTAAATGCAACTTAAAATTCACACTTTTATGTCCTTTTTCATCGGTTATGTCGAAATATTTACTTACCATGTTTGTCTAATATCGATCTCTTTTCTTAAAGCATAAGTGGCTATTTTGAAAGTAGTCCCTACAAATTGCTCTCTCTAATATTATTTCATAAAAATATAATTTATTCTATAAGCAAAATGAGTTCATTTGAAATATTAAAACAATGTTTACAATCTGATTATTAATTTCAAAAATATAATAAAAATTATGAAAAGCATAGCTTATAAAAATTCTCAAACTTTCAGTCTATACAATAGCAGTATGACTAACATACCGTTTATGTATAAATGTAGTTTGGCATTATTTATAAGTGAATTGTATTACCTTAATTGTGAAAATTATTTTCTCCTTATTAAAAATTTATTTTTCCTTTATCAAACAACTATTTTCTCTTTATGGATTTTTCTGCGTATTATATTAATCACTTTCTTAAAGCAGTTTTTATATATTCACAAGCTAAATGAACAAAATTTAAAGATAACAAGATTATATGATTTTTAATTACATAATACAAATATTCCATATTGTCTAGTAATTATTAAAACCTAGTGTTTATAACAATAAACAACAATATGCTTATGCAAAAAGGTTATGAATTAATTAATTTTGTTTCTAATTTTTATTTTTCCATTTGTTTGGAAACTTAATTATCTGAATTTTTTTGTTTTAATTTTAAAGGAAAATGTACAAAAAGACAATTTAAATCTAATTACATATTGTAGTATGTTACTTCGAAAATTAAAATGAAAGTAGTGAGAAATCCTTTTTTTTTAGGTGATTAAAATCGTCTATGTTTTGTTTGTCTGTAACAGCAGCTAAAGAATCTCTAGAAGTTACTTATAATTCAATTATTTAAAAGTTAATTATTTTCATTGAATTTAGAATAATGTTAACACACATTCATATACTTAAATAAAATTGCAATAACTTTATTTTTGCTTATTTCTCTTCTTCTGACAGCAAATCTACAACATATTTTTATGAATTTTAACTGTACAACACTTACTTAAAAAAGGCATAGAGATATTTTAATTTGAAAACTAAGCAAGGATTTTATAAATTGATACTTAACAGTTAATAACATTAGAATGTCATGGTTTATTTGCAAAGGTTCGAAATTTCATTTCTGAAGCCCGGTCATATTTTACAGACAGCTTCACTTTCCATTATAAATTGACAAATTACATAGTCAAATGAAAAGAAAAGTAAATGAACAAATTGAATATACTTCATATTATGAATATTTTAATTATGATAACGATATATTCCCTGTTCATATATTTCGCTTCAGTGTGCTGAAACTTCCACTTGTAATTATAACGTATTTCTTACCCATTTCCTCCGGTTCGAGGGAGTAGAATACCAAGTAATGAGGGTTCCATTCTTAAATCCTTTACGTATATCTTCTAAGTTCCCTCTGATTGTTTCGTAGATTTTGAAAAGCTGAATCATTTTGTAGATTATTAGCAGCTAGACAATCTGCGAACTTCTCCTCAAAGCCGAATTTGAGCAGGAATAAGTAAATTCTGCAATATAACGAGGTGTCGAAGGCCATTTTATTACATGCCTTGGAAACCTAACCAAAAATGCTAAATTTTTAGAGATATTGTAAGCAAGTGGATAATTTAAGCAAATCAGTTAAGGAAAAGAGGTTAGTGATATTCAATAGGAGACACACCATACTGCAGCATAATAAGGCCAAACCACATACTGCTCTGGCAATTCATCAGAAAAATTCATTCAGCTGGAAAAATTTGTCACATCCATTATACTCTTCAGACCTCGCACCCTCTGATTATCACATGTTATTTTCCCCGCAAAGTTGTTTGAAAAAAAGAAATTCAAAATTGTGGCAGATGTCAATCAAGCATACTACTACAAATCTTTATTTTTATAGAGAAAACAGTTTACAAAAGTGGAATTTTATAAATTACCGTCACGCTAGCAAGATGTTGTAAGTATCGATGAAAATTATACTGTACAAAAAAAATATTATTAAATGTTAGAAAAATGAATTATTTTCTTTCACTTCTGAAACTGACAGAATTTTCTAATACACCTAATTGTAATCCATTATCAGTAACTAACAAACTTTTAATCTTGATATTAAATTGTTCAAATCTTATATATGCATTTGAACAGTTATATATATTACATTCATAATTTCAATCTAATCTACATTTCTCACATTTCATATTATTCGAAGGGTTTCTGAATTCAAACACAATCAGTTAAGAAAACAAATCGTTAGTTGAAAGGAAAATTGCAATAGAGCACATGTCTGTTTAAAAACTTTACATTCGAAATCTCTTTATTGAAACCAGGTATTAGGTTGGTTTTGGTTTTACAGTGACTCTCTTCTACAACAACGGTAGAAGCTAAAACTCCTTGCTAACTAGCCAGACGCTACATCTTTTCAGCTTAGTTGGTTAAGGCCCTGCAGAAAGCGACCAGTCAACTTTTCTTCGGAACCTCTAGTCTAGGGTTCGAAACAACACTAGCAATCCAAAGTAGTTAGATCACCAAACTACTTTCTCCCCCTTCACGGGGCAAGGGATAAAACAAAATCCCCCGGTGCGTCGGAGAAAATGTCCAACGACAAAGTTTTATTAACGTCGCACTATAAGCAAGCAACACGAGGGCTATTGGCGACGGACCTCGGTCAAGTGACGACCAGGTAGTAAGAAAACTATACAAAAAATTTTTTTCATAAGCATCGGTATATCCATAAAAAATGTAACATTATTTATTAGCATCGGTATATCCATAAAATATGTGACATTATTTATTAGCATCGTTCTGAGGAGCAACAAGAGGAATATTGATGACAATCTTAGTAATTTTGAAAATCGGTCAAGTTGTAATGACAGTTGTCCATTAATCTGCTCTTGCGCCATGTCTTAGTTAAAGATATTATGTAATAAATATTAACTACCGTTGTAGACACATACAAACAAACCGAAACAACTAACCAATATTCAATAAAATAGCTATCTTTCAAATCTCAAATTAATTTATAACAAACTAATATATTCTTAGAGCTTTCAAATTCAATTGTATGATTGAATCGTTTCATAAACAGTAGATTATTATCTTAACATTTCTGCTAATAAATCGTTTCAATCCACAAAACTAATACAAGAATTAATTCCAAATTTCCAATCAACTGTTGGTAAGAAGTTATTTTCTATCTCCCCTCCTTTTCCTGTTGATCAATTTCATTTATGTATCATTATCTCGAAATCGAATCGCTTCACTTCTGCTTTCATCTAATTCACTTAATTACATTTCATTTAGTTGTGAAGAAATTGTAATTTTCACAATTCAAGTTCAAGCCGCTGTGGCTAGTGAAGAAAAAACCACAATTAACCAAGCGTCGCATTATGACAAGGATGACACCTGAGATGGCACCTCACTCTTCAAGCATGCACTGGAAGACTTGGGATCGATCAGATTTCAGGTGCATTAGCCCCGCTACACTGTGGATCTTTAGTGGCATTAGGTCTCGAACTGACGAATCGGTCAAAACGACGCCGACATCAAGTCCGTGATCATGATCACTAGGATACTATAGCCACGTAGGAAACGGGAATCGATGGAGTTTTGTTAAGCACATATTGGTTTTTTTTATGCAAATGAAGCATAAAATAATCTGCTTTATAAGTAATTATCTAAGTTATACAACACAAAGAATCCATATGAATAACAGAAGCAGTAGGGAGCAAATTCCAATTAACAGTATTACTCCTATTTTTATTCAAGTTAATTAAAAAAAAAGCATTACCATAATTAAGTATAGAGTGTCCTATATAGCTTGAACTGGTTAAAGATTTTCTTGTGGCTGGAAATGAGTTTGACATGCCTGATCTAGATGATATATTTAACGTCAAATTGCGACACATTTAAATTTTAGAAGTTAACTTATATCACTCTAACCACTTTAAGAACACAATTGTGTATTCCAGATTTAATTGATGCAGAACAATAAGGTAAAGGGTTTTCAAATTGACTCTATTTAAATATAAATGACAGGTATAATTATGAATATTTAGCAGGCATAATAGATTAAATTCGTATTTAATCACATCTTTTGATACAGAAGAATTCTCTGATTCTGATCAATTGTTGCAATGATTAATAGAGAATGCTAAATCTTCATGAATTATTTCAAAACGGGGAGATAATTGATTGCATATTTACTATAATCCCCCTTAAGGAGTTTACTGTCTATTGAATACATTTCCATGATTAAATTTACCTCTACTGGTATATATTTAATAGGGATTGGATTAAATACAGTTTTAAGATTTATTACTAAAATATGTATTTCCTAATTCCTTAAGCATTCTCTAAACACACTGAATTGAAGTTTTTGTTATTGTTAGAGCTTTTATTGTGGATCTTGAAATATATTAAATGTGCTGCAGAAATTTAAAATAAATAAACCAAGAGATATTTTAAGAAAATAATAAAAATAGTAATTTAACTTTTCAAAAGAATGAGAATACGATACTTTTAAAACTGGAATGAGTTAAAGGCTGTTTCCGGATATATATCTACTAGTTTTGAACTGTTTGTTCATGCAACTTAAGAAATGGATAGTTTTGGATATATTATGTAAAAATAATTTGAATTTTAATATAATTATAATATAAGTTAATATAAGTTATTTATTTTAATATAAGTTATTTCTAAAAAAGTTGTGAGTACCATTTAAGCCTTATATAATTAAAAAAAGAGGTAATATAAGAAAGAAATTCTCCATAGTTAATGAATAATTTTTTGCTGATGACTAAATAACCATTTTTAAAAAAATTATTTGTCTTAGGCTGCAAAGCCTTTTTGAAATAGCATTCCTCAGTATCAATAATTAGGTTGGATGCTATTTTAGCTCATTCTTTGAAGGCAGAAAAATAAAATAACCTTAAAAATCGCGATAGATGTGCTGAGTTAGCAACCATTGCAATTAAATCCTATTACAACTTATTTTAATGTAACCCTACTGTTGGCAGAATTTGGTGCTGATTTGTATTCAGTCGCCAATGCGACGGCTCTGATATTGAACTTTACCTAAAACATATGTAAAACTAAACGTCATTATTTTTTAACTTTTTTCGAAGATTCTTGCGATTTGATATTAAGAGGGAATGAATAAATGTATAAAGTAAACACAATTATATTTCGTATATTTTATTAAAAGATATTAAGTAGCGTAAATCAAGCAATTTCTTCCCCAATGTCAAGGCAAATACAAACATAAAAACTAGAACAGATTAAAGAAGTGACGGAAGTCATTGTCTCAAATGTTTCAGGACTCCAAAAAGGCGCATTTTCTGAGTCACCATGAAATGATGCACATCGACGCAGATGGTCATAAATCAAGCAATTGAAGCTACAATTTTATTTCAACTGTTTTCATACTTTTCAGTTACAGAAATATTTATTATATAAAATAAAAAATGAGTTTATTCAAACAAAATTAATTTAGAATAGTTTTAAAGGATTTTATGAAAAATATGTAATCTAATTATCAATAAATATCTTGAACAAATGTAAAGATTAATCGGAATTTCTAACAAACATAATTATGTAAATTTTTAATAAATTATTTTTCAGAAATTCTAATTAAGAAGTTAGAACAAGTTTCCATATATTTTAAATGAATTACTGGAATGAGCGTCTACTAAATGTTCTATATATTACAAAATGAATTTGTGAAATTGAAAATATTCTTAAAGATTATCATAAAATGAACAGAAGAATTGATTTCAAGTATTTTTTGAAGTAATTACGAGTGCTTAGGGTTTTAAAGGTTTATTTTATTTTAGCAACATAATAGTATTATTTTTATTTTATGCAACGAAAAGAGAAAAAGCATAAGTATTTGATAAGAAAAATTTTACTCAAATTATGAAATATCACTCAGTCAAAAACATGTCAATAAAATACATAATTATTCTGAAGACACTTTCTCCCATCATCAATCAAAAACTTGGGTGATAAAGAGCAAGGGGAAGCGAATAACTCTTAAGGGATTTCGCAGACTAAAGGGTGTTTTGAATTCAGTTTAAGAGGAATAAATTCTTTAGTGGATTCTTAATCCAAGTTCGTTCTGAAATAGATTGTTACTTTCAGTAGAAAGTTCAACCACCAACCTGGTAGAGGTTAACTCTTCATCTAGAATTTATCACTTTTCATGTAAGAGGAAAAGGTAGATCAACTCCTCTATATATCAAGGTGATGTTACAGTGTTAGAAAAGGTACCCCAATCTGTCGAGTACGAAGATAGTGTAGTGCAGTGACCATCACTTCCACTGCATAGGGACATGCAACTGATATCACAAAGCTAAGTTTATTGACAATAGAAAACGTTATAAAAACTAAGTAATTGAATGAATAAGATTATATTTAATACTTTTAGTTTCCTTAGAGCAACCTATCCAAAATAATTTGCAATGTCAAATGCCTAATTTTTCAAAAATATGTCTTGATAAATTCCTTGTAAATTTTTTTTATTGTATCGAATTAAGACATACATAAAAATTAATTCTTTTTACTGCGACAATAATTAAATTTAGCTTAAAACACATTCCATTTAACAATTTATCGTTTGCTTTAATTTTAATTACATTTAGCTTAACAAATATACTCCATTTAATAATTAATCAGTTACATTAGTTTTAATATCCGAAAATAATATTATTATCCTTTTAAATAATTTATCATATTCTTTAATTCTAATATTTTTAATTGAATTACTTAATAATAAAAAATAAATGATAATATTTTTGGTGACGAATTCTGTTCTTCGCAACACATTAGATAGAACAACTATAATTATGTATATAAATTTGAATTAATCAAAATATATATACGTGTCATTTTTTCCATCTCACGTATATCCAAACATGAATTTTAATATTAAGCAATGCATCTAGTAAATCAAAAGTAATCCTTCATTCATTAGTCAATGTAATCCTTGATTTCGCAAATAGACAAGACAAGACTTATTTTCATCTGACAATATATTCGACCACACTAGATATAGTACCCTCTAATACCACTAACAGTACTTAGATGAGAATATTTATGTATGAACACTGTTCCAATTTCTCCGCTATACGTGATATAAGAAAATATACCCAGCTTAATACCACACGTCATTCATTTCTATGTACAGTAACATTTAGCGTTTTCTTTCTCATAAAATCTATTGATTCATTTGTCGGAAATAATCCTGTAGCAGCGCCAAACACAATTCAGTGCTCTTTTAGGAGTTCGGATTAAAGAGTTAGGTATAAGTTATCGGACAATATATACGATGATTGTTTATGTTCCTTGAGCAAATAAGGGTAAAGTAATATGCGGATTGTGGTTAAACTGAAATGTTTGTGAATATAGGAGAGATTATAGTAAAGTTTTGATTATTAAAAAGAATAACAGAGATATTTAAGAGATAACAGAAATATTTCAATAAAATTTACTCTTCATATTAATCGATTATTATTTTTTTTAACATGATTTTGTGAATGATAGCTATTCATGTTCATTTTCTTAGTTTTAAGAAGCCATTCATTCCAATAGCTCGCATTAAGGAGAATAAAGAGTTCAATATGTTATTATCTAAAATGATGGCCACGAATGGTCAAGAGAAAAAATACAACTCTAAAAGGTGAACATGAAAAAAGGCGTGAACTAAAGTAAGTAAAAATTAAGTTCTATCTTGATTATTTTCAGTGATAATTAAAAATTACGATACCACAAAATAATAATTAAAACTTTACGATAATGTGGGTTATATAAATATACGACTTTCTGATACCAACTAAATTAACATTAAAAAGAGTAATTTACAACATTATATACATAAAGGGAACAATTTACATTAAAAAATAAATTTTATCTAGATCTATTAATTATTGCACAGATCTCTGGATATAAATTAAACTTTATTATCCTATGGGTTACTTAAATCTATTCGGTTTCCATAAATCAATCAAATCAAAATTGACAGATTTAATTTACGACATTATGTAAATAAGAATCAATTAATATGCGGAATAAAGTTTATCAAAATATCTCGGCTATTTCTTAGTAATAGTTAAGCATTCACGGTAATCGCTTGTACGATTCAGAACTTTAACCCTGGATTTGAAAAATTTTTATACTAATTTTTTTTTTTTTAAATGAAATATAATTCTTAAATTATGAGTCTTTTTTGCCTTTGAAAGATTTGTTTTTTTGTTTTACTTCCTTTTTCAAGATAACCTTTCGAAAAAAAAAATAATGAACATTAGTTACGTTTACTTTTTTCTCGATGGTTGTATTGTACATGCTCCTGTTTCTGAATTCTCTCCGCAGACATGTCGCTCAGTACAAATCTATAAAGAGACGGTATATGGCTAATTCGAAGTCGGGACTTGAATCAAGTGGAAAACCTTTGGGATATATTAAGTCACAAAATTTATGCAAATAATAAACAATTTTTATCATATTATGAACTGAAAGTAGCCATAGTAAAAAATCAGAATATATTCGAAACTGAACTGAACAACCTGTTAATGTCAATGAAGAACAAAGTATATATTAAAAATTATTGAAATAAATTTATAATAAATGTAATGATATCATATTTCCTATGTAAAAAGTATATTTTGAATCTTTTTTTCATTTCGTAATTTTTGAGATCAAATGCTCTTGTAATTTCTTAAAAGAATATAATAGCATCTCGGAAAGAATATACACAACATGTTCATTCTTAAGAAAATATAATTATATAACAGGCAAATAACACATACACATACACAAAAGTTCTGACAATATCCTATTCGAATGATGGTATTCAGTCCTCGATTACATCTGAATACCTTTCGAGGGATGTAAAAGCTTGAGAAGTTTAATGAACTGAATCTCAAAGCATTCTCGAATTGGATATATAATAAATCGAAATAGAAAGCTGAGGGACCGGTTATCCGTTTTATTGATACAGTGTGAAAATAATCCAAAAAAGTAAAGGACTATCTGTAAGAAGCAATAAGGTGTTGGATCCTTTTCTAATCCACGTCTTCGAGATGGAAAACAAAATGTTTTCAAAAATCAGCAAACGCTTCTTTTTAACTGTTTTTTTCGCATTTAATTTGCTTTAGCCCTTTTTGGGCAAACCATAAGTTAAAATAGGATTTTACCACTATGGTGTACATTTACTATTAATTACATCTTTTTATATACCTATGGCTTTTTTCATCGAATTCCTTGAACTTTACTTCCCATTTAAGAGAAATTTAGAGTGGAATCTACAGTACAGGTGCGTTTCTGATCTGCAAAATTTCTGTCTTATTCTTGGCGTACAAGCACGGTGATAACCATTTCTCTTTTGGTAACTCTCAACCATGTATTTTTCGTATTACACTCGGCAATCCTTTATTTGGTTCCTCCGGGTTACGTAGGCTTACGTAATTTGGTGATAAAAGGGTTACACAAATTTTATATTTTTATGCTAAGTTAAATTTTTAATATCTGGTTATTTTCATGGAAGGTGCATTTTTTACAAATTATTTTTCTTTTTAACCAAACTTTCTCGATGTCTTTCACTTCTGTAAGGATGTTCGTAAAAATATAAATACATTTAAACAAATTTATTTCAATTATTGCACATAATAGTTTTGCGTAGATTTTAACATTTTTGGATCTTTTGGTTGTCATACTGTAAAAATAATTATTCAGAAAGTGTGTACACGTTTTGAAATCGCCGTTTCTGAAAATGACTGTTGTTCTGAAACTCTGACGAAATCTTGTTTAAAAATAAAAGATTTATTGAAAATTCTAAGTTTTAAAAACATAGAAATTTCACTTTTTGTCTTTTAAGTGCTTTTAAAATAGTTAATTTCTTTAGTTTTCATTGAGTCAGCCATTTTGAAAACAATATTCGGGGTGGAGTTACAGATTGGAGATTATTTTTAAAAAAAATGGCTTATTGATGGGATTTCGAAGAATCGTCAAACAAATATGCAGACTGAGAATCTGCATTTTTAGTGAATTAATAAAATCTTTTCTAGGCTTCAAAAGACGTGCACTTACTTATAGAATAATTAAAAGATTTCAAAAAGGTAAAGTAAATAACTTAAATAAATCAATACATATGGCTCTCGGATTCCTTTAGCAGAGAATTTCATTCAAGCACAGAAATAAAGGTTTCTTAGAGATAAAAATTTCAGTGCAATGAAAACACCACTTGATTAAACTAGAATTTAAATGAATTTTTTAAACATCGCCTTTAAACATTATAAGATTAATCAAGTAAAATATGTATTTCTGATGTTCCTACAACAATTTTTAAGGAATTACAAGGGAGAATCCAAACTCAACTGACTCGAAAATGCATTATCATAATCTTCATTACCATTACAACCTTACAATATTTCTCGAATTTCATTCCTATGGTATTAGAGAAAACTTCATATAAGTTTAATGTATTAATATATGTTTACAGATTTCTATTATCTTAATAATGAATAATAGTATATCGTCTAACTACTTCAATATAATAGTAGTTTAGGAAGACTTTGTTTCAAATTTTTAAATTCAATGTTTAATTTTCTTAAGCAATTTAGAAATTGTTATTACTGTTTTGAATAATTTTGTTATAGATAAATCACAGTTTGTCTTAATTGTTTTTGAGACTTTATTCTGATTAGTTTTACATGTGTAGTATACGATAATAATGGAATTATTGTTTTTACACAGAGGCGTAAAGTAACTGTTACTTAAATCAGCACGGTAAAAATATGCTCTTACTTCTACATAAATCATATGCAGACTCCTTTTAAAAGTATTCATTAGCCTAATTTATTACAAGAATGGCTACGTTATCTAAGTCATAGTTAACTTTTAATTGTTTAAACTATTTTTTTAATACCTGATAATAGTTCCTGAGTTTCCTAAAGGCATTGATTTACGCATGCGTCTATGCAAATGTTAATTTGAAATGGATTTGGATGCATTTCAAATGAAATAGAAGTAACTTGATAATGTATAGGCTAGCATGTTAAATCAAAGTAATAAAAAAGTTAGTTTTAATGGCAAAGTTAGTTTAATAAGCAAATCGATAATGTAAGTTTGGTACTTATAAGAGAAAATTTATCTGTTATTTATCTACTTGCGACCCATAATCATAAGAGTGAAGTCTGATGTTTACTTCTATCATAAATTTGAAAATCTCTTATTCTTCAAAATGCAAGTAGATTGGCTACATCCAGAACAAATTTAAAATTTATGGAGACTATATATAGTATACACTTATTATGTAATATCAAAATCTTTTTTACAATATTGATGCATTAATGAATATTATCCCGAATATACAAGTGTATTTTTCTTTATACATAACACAATATCACTGCATGTTTGCATCTAAATTATCTAAAATAATATATTTTAATAATATTTCAAAATACAAATAATCTACAAGTAATGTACAATAATTTTGCTTTAAACAAAAATTGAAAATTTTCAAACAAAAAAATTATTGGCGAGACAGCACGCGATTTTGAGTCTCGTTTACGTGCCAAGGAGGTTATCTGTATTGGCATTCCCTTCTCCATATTTTCACACTACACCAAGGGTAGTTTTGGAGCCTCGTCAGACTGTACGTTCATCATCCGCGCTTAACGGCGGGTCATTAATAGTATCTGGACTCGTACTTGTGACTCGCAAGGAGCATCACCGGCCATATGCTAACCCTAATGGCAACTCGGCTAACGCGACCGTGGAATTATAACCACATAGCTAGTTATAGTACGTCAGAATGAAAAAAATAAAACTACAGAATCTGTTATTTTTAATGTTGTGCTCTGACTCTTGAGCATATGCACAAAAACGAAACAGGGACTAAGCGTGTAGTTTAAGGAAGAAGACTCACAATTTATGTGAAAACAAGGATTCAATTATGTATAATTTCAGGAATTTCAACAGGTAAAATTTCCCTTAGACAAAAAAATAACGTGTCTAGATTCGTTGATACTTATTATTTTAGAATTGCCTATTAATGAAAAAGCATCATAATAGATTATTAATATGTGAGAGATTAAAAAAAATTCCGTTTTATAATGCGTCACTTACGAAAATCGTTTTTAAATGTTAAATAGAAGAGAAAAAAAAATGTATTACTAGAAGAGAGCAATGAAATATTTACTCCTCTTCTATCGCTTAAGTTGCTTGTAAAGCAAAACAGTGAAAAAATACACCAGCGTTTTGTGTTCACAGAAGTGAAATTGATAAGAAAAACATTATGCAAAATAGTTTTTTTGTTAAAAAACTCAAAAAGGAAACGTGTCTTTTCCCAGATCTTATTAAGAAAAAAAATTACCCAGATAGTATCACCGAGTTTCCTAATTAGAATTTGTATTAAATTTTTATCTCTCTTTAACAGAGTTTCTCAATCCAATCAACGCTTAATTACCATCGATAGGATATTGCCGTCCGGATTCTCAGTTTCTCGGTTACTATGGTAACGATTCGCTTAAGCACTTAAACATGTGTTTGTACCTGATCTCTCGGATGTTGGGATTTCAGGGTATTATTTCATCTTTTTCTGTTTATGTTTGGCCTTTTAAGAGGAAGCTGTTTCGGAAATAATGGATTTTTAATGACCATCGATACAATGAATATAAATTTAATCGTTATTTAATTTTAAACGATTCCAAATCTAAAAAAAAAAATAAACTTATACAAATATTCGTACTATTTTTAATAATTCATTTTGTTATTAAGTTTAGAGTTTGGTACAAACTACAATCTTTATACAAAATATAACCAGAAAAAAATGTAGAATTCAATAAATTTAGAGGACAATTTACCAAATTAAGAATTTATCTCAAGTTTTATGCTGTATTAGCACGGTCTTCATACAACTATAATCACAATTAATTCACTACAAAAAAACTAATACTTCTTGAAAGAAGTATTAGAATTTTTGTAGTGTTAAAGAACACATAACTTTGAAAAGCTGTTTACATTTGTCACAAAGAATTGTAAAATTTTATAAAATTCAAAAACAATGAAATTCCTAAATAAGAATAAGCTTCAGTAATCGCTTTCATAAAAATATTACGAAGTTAATAATCTGTTTAGAAATAAAATAAAATAAAATAATTTCTCTCCCCAATAAATAAAGTCATGTTTAATATTGAAATACACTTTATGTTACAAAACAAAAATCTAGTTAATTACGACACTAGTCAGTTTAGTTTAGTTTTTTTTTATTAACGTCGCACTGGAAGCAACATAATGGCAATTGACGACGGACCTCGTTAATTTGAACCACGGTCAAGTGACGAGGACGACATTTGAACTAGCACCCCCTCTCCTAACATCCACACTACGCCAACGGAAGGACTTTGGGCCCTAACAGATTTAAAGTGCTTCAGCCCTGGCTACACAGTGGGTCTTTGGCGGCCAAGGATCGAACCCGCGACTGAACGAAAACCACCGGTCACGAATCCGAAAACATGACCACTAGGTTACCATGGCCACACAACTCTCTTCAGTAGATTATTTACGATGACACTGTTAAATATACAGGATTCAACAGAACTAATTATTGAAATAGAAGGAGAAGCAGGTATAACCAGATTGAACTGTAACCAGATATTTCGTTGTATCAAACACATGCACGTATTTAATCCGACAAATTTATGAGTAAGGATATTTTGTTAGGAATTACTGTGATACCAAAAAGATGCTGATCGATAATTGCAACCAAGGAAGCTATTATCATTCAGTCTATCAAAATACACCGAAGTTCCAGCATGAGATATTGTTTCCAGTTTGTTTCGTACTCAACAAAATAGAGGCTTCTAAATGAGGAACTTATGCGTCCTTTTAATTTGCAAAGAGTGCAGTTCGGTGTTACTTCTGCAAAGTCACAATGTCGAATGACGACCGTCACCGTCTGCATTAGTTAGGAAGACTCTCGTGTGTACAGAAGTTGCAAAAACACTTCGCCCTTTAACAACGTCATGAGTTCATTTCCATCCATACTTTCCACACACAATGTTAATTCGTCTTCTCACCGCCAAATGTGAAGGATTCATTCTGATACACAATGCATCCAAACCACTTATTTGCAAAAGTACGAGGGTTGCTATTTATATTTCTGGCCTTGGCAACAGTAAGTGTTGCTAGGCGACCGCAGACGATTTTAATCGAAAGTTTGATATTTTTAAACATAAATTCAGCAAACGATTTACCATTATAGCTTTATTTGTGTTGTTGACAGTAAATTGAAAAGTTCTTCTCTGTCAAAAAATGGAATTGAATCGTGAACATTTCCGTGTCATTATTTTTCATAACTTTCGACGTGGATTGTCAAGACAAGAGTGCTTCGATGAACTTAATTCTTTATACAGCGATAAAGCGCCATCCTACAGCACTGTAAAAAATTGGTATAACGAATTTAATCGTGGTCGATGTTCGATCCAGGACGAATCCCGTGCAGGTCGTCCAAAATCCGTTGTTGTGCCAGAAAAGATCAATGCTGTGCGTGAACTGATAAAGCAAGATCGTCATGTGACATACCGTGAGATAGAGGCGTCTTTGGACATTAGTATGACTAGCCTCAATAAAATATTGCATGAACATTTGAGCGTAAAAAAAATTTGTTCGCGTTGGATCCCGCATAATCTGACAAACGCTCAAAAAAAGGCTCGTGTCGATTGGTGCAAGGAAATGTTGGAAAAATACATTCAAGGTACATCAAAGGCTGTGTATAACATCTACACAGGTGACGAATCATGGATCTATGCATATGAGCCGGAAACAAAACAGCAATCAACTGTATGGGTCTTCCAAGATGAGGCAAAACCAACAAAAGTTGTTCGAGGAAGAAGCACATCGAAACAAATGATTGCCTGTTTCTTCGGCATTAACGGTCATGTGGCAACAGTGGCGTTAGAGCAACGCAGGACGGTCAATTCTGAATGGTACACGACCATTTGTTTGCCAGAAGTCATCGGAGAAATTCGAAAAAAGCAGAAGAACAGGCGAATCATTCTTCATCATGACAATGCGAGCTCTCACACATCGACTCAAACAAAGGCATTTCTGACGGAGCGAAAGATCGAACTGATGGGTCATCCGCCGTACAGCCCTGATTTGGCACCCAATGACTTCTTCTTATTCCCACACATCAAAAATAAATTACGTGGACAACGATTTTCGACCCTCGAAGAAGCGGTTGATGCATTCAAAACGCATGTTTTGGAGTTACCTCAATCGGACTGGAAAAAGTGCTTTGAAAATTGGTTCAAACGCATGCAAAAGTGTATTGATCATCATGGAGAATATTTTGAAAAACAATAAAACCAATTTCGATCCTACATATTTGTTTTTTCATTATTAGGACAGAAATATAAATAGCAACCCTCGTATACTCTTTTCTTTTCAATTATTTGTTACAAGAGGTCATAAATATGTATAAATAATTTGTAGCAAAAAGTATAAAGATTTTATTCCTGGTGCCCACATGTAATTTTAATTAATGCATTTTAGATGAAAGTTTAATTTTTTTTGCTTGTTACGAAGTTCTAATGTTATAAATATTTTTTAAATACCTTACTTGTTGACTGTACTTGATGTTTATTCATAGTAATTTATTTGTTGCATATCCTAGCTGAGAGAGATAAATTTAATTTTTAATGAAGTTGATTATCTATGAAACGAGTATACTTTATACATTTATTACCATCTTAACCTTTGTACTATATTTAAAACTTGCCTTGCACTTGTATACACTATTATACACTTCCAAGAAAAGAGACCAAAATTAATAAAAAAAAATATTTAAATAAATTTGATTATTTATGAAACAGAGTTAGAGAATAGATATTTTTTATCATATTAAATTGTGAACTATATTTTAAACTCTCCTTGTTATTGCAAATTAAAATCTTGTTCATCAAGAAAAAAGACCAAAATTAACGAAAGAAAATTAATTTAATTGAAATAGAATAAAGTACTTTATATGCACAGAAAATTGAATTTATAGCATATTCCGCCGTAGTGATCGTCGCATTATTAGATTTTTTGATCATCTAAATATAAATGTAAATAATCATTTCATACGTTTTATGAATGTAACACAATTTTAACTACTTCTAATTATTTTTAACCTTTATTCATGAATTTGTTCCTACGTAGGAGAAGTTAGTATTAATTAGGAAACATATATGAGTAATCCAAACAATATGTACCTTAAATTGCATCAATAAAGCTGTTGTAGCATTCTTCTGTAGTTTTAAAATTCTTTGAAAAATTATCTCAAAAATGCAAGCAACCGAAACAATTATTAAATGTTGAAACTTTTTTCATTAATGATACTATTTAATTTCCTAATACATAAACTTATGTTCAAATTTTTTTGAGCAGAGGCACATGTTCAATATTTGTATTTAATAAGTATAAAAAATGTTTAAGATATTTGAATTTCTTAACATTATGATTAAGATTCACATTTAACTCTCAAATATGTGAGTCTTAATTGTTGTGTATGAAAAGTCGGAATTTAATCTTTTTCAATGAACTAATCGAAACTAAAAAATATTTGATTTTTAAAATCTTTCAGTGAAATGACTATTAAAATTACATGAAAATATAATTGCTCCAAAAATTTCGCGATCTATTTATTCATTAATGATGTATCTTAGTAATTAAATAAGGTGCATGTTTATTCGAGTACAACTAATAATGAACCGTTTTAAATATTTATTTTTAAAATAGACAATGATACAACTGTAAGAAATAAATAAAGTTATACTGTTATTGTACAACTGAATTGGAATTTAGTAACTTTTAATCTGCTAATAAATGACATAGAAGTGAATTAAAATTAATGAATAATTTAGTCAAATAATTCAACCTAATAAAATGGACGAAACTACATATCTGACAGTAGAAGAATAATAGTCCGATCCAAAAATGAAGTCACGGCTTGAAGCAATTTGATATCATTTGTGTGATTGTGATTTAAGTTTATATTGTAATTTATCCTTTCTTTTATTTAAATAACTTGAATTTTAGAGAAAATATCATTCCGATATCCTATTCTAGACAATGTATTATTCAAGTTCCTCACTCAAAATTTATGTCTAAAATGAAAGTTATTAAAATGTCGCTGAGTTTGGGCTGTATGCAATATTCCCTTCACAAATATCGGGGACTTTATGGTAAATTGAATTTTATAAAATAACAACTTCTTCCTAACTAAAATGAAACGTGATTAGGTAAACTAGATGAAGATAAGAAGTAAGGAACTGTGAACTAAAGAGAGTGATATATAAATGAAATAGAATAGAAGCGTAATGAAGGGAGATAAAAGACTATGACTTGAAGATAGATTTTTATAATTTAAATTGAAGCATATTAACTAGCTTTCTGGATAGGGGTAATTTCTAGTTAAAATTTTAAATTAATAACCGGCTATTAGCAAGAACTGTTTGAATTAGTAGGAGTGATTAGGAAGTAAGTTCAGATTTCATAATTAGAGCATTATTTAAAATTGACGAATTAAGTGAGGTTCGACAGAGAGTAATCTTACCTATATTCTTCAGTGATTATAACGAAGTATTATACCTTACTCTTGCATATCATAAATGGGTGTTTAATATTTATTGACTACATTAGCCTGAAAGATGGCAGTTGAATTGAATAATGAAGAATCGAAGTAACAGGCTTTACAGAACCTTTTATAATTTTTCCTGCCGTTCTTATTGAAAAATATCAAACACACTAAATAAAAAGAGAACATACATACTAATGTTTTCATTTATTTATACTAATTAAGCATTTTCGATAATTAAAGTAAAATAATAGAATGAAAATAAAATTTTGTTTAGTTTATTATTACTTTTAAATTCCTGCAAAGTATGTTTTTAAATTTTATTTTGTAATAAGTACTATTCAAATGCATGAGAACATTACATTTCCATTCCTTAATTTTGTTTTCTCTTAAAAATAGAGTAGTGCGAGGGTATAGTTTTTAAGTAATTTTAGCAGTCGAAAATAATATTAAGTACACGAGATTAACCTGGGTCTCACAAAACTGTCAACATGTTCTTCCCATCAATCGATGAAAATTTGGAAAAAAAAAAATTCGACTCTGGCAAAAAAATTTCGCACAGTTTTTATTACATTTTGAAATATAAAAAAACCTCTGAATATTCATAGAATAACTGAGTGAAATAATAGGATAGTATTTTAACTAAAGAAATTTTAAAATATTATAAGGAATTGTGGTTTCTAAGACCACACATCCCTTATTATGTCCTACTTTTTCACTTCCACTATTATAGGTTAAGTTTTTAATTATTTGTTTTTAGAACTAATCGTAATTACATTACTGCATCTAGAATCCGGTATTTCACCTTCCTAGTCATGACAGTAATCTACCGTTTTTACTCAGGTATGCAAGCCTTACGGGCGCAAATTTATGCCTAATATTTCAACAGAATAAATGCAGGCTATCAATACAAAACAGTACATTTTTTGTAGCTTTTGATTTTTCGTATGTTTGATTTCTTATTTGAATGCAGTGCATTACATCTTATACGCAATAATACATGCGATGTAATTTAAATGCATAATTAGTAATAATTGTCCAATAATCCAGCGAATGTTTTGGTGGAAGTATCGAGATAATACTATTACTATAAATGCGGCGACCTCATATTACAACACGTACAGGACCTTATATAAGCACTAAGAGCGTTTCAATTCCCTGTTAAATTACCTAGTAATACAAACTTAGTCTCAAACACAAGTGGTTGAGCATATTCAGAGACGCTACCTATCAGACTGGTCTAGAATTAAGTGTCTAACATTACCTAAGAACCTTACCGCGAGGTAAACCCTTTTGCAAATAACAATCGACAGCTATGTTATTATCTCAATGTACGTTGTTATATTTGAAAATCAAAGTATACAAAGATTATTGTAGATATTGTGTTGCTGGAATGTTGATTGCTTAGGCGTTTCCAAACAATTTCTAACAAAAGCTTCACATCACAAATCTACAACATTTCATTAAAACTGTTCACATCTCAGTTTATCAATTGCAACATATTTACAAACAACACTTTTACTATTTGATCGTATAATATCATTATTATGTTAGATATATAGGTGTATATACTCATATAAAATAATTTATTCTGTATAAATGTAACCCTCCTATACTCGATATTTATGTTAAGGGATTTTGTTCTATTATGGCTTATGGTTTTATTTCTTTGTCAATTAAGTATTTTAGGCTAGGTGAAAAGAGGCCAAAGTTAGTATTATGATTTCTCTTTAAAAATATGTGTTACAACTCTCTGATAGGCATTTAGAATACATCAGTTAGCTAATTCTATGTAAGCCGATAAGTTGCAATGTAAAGAGTTGTTGAAATATAAAGAGGAACAAAATGCAATGAACAAGTAATAAAATAGAAATTTTACTATACTTATATATATATATATAAATAATAATAATAATAATAATAAATTATAAAGCTCATCATGAAGCTATAGTAAATTTCGAAGTAAAATTCAAATTAAAATTTATTTATTTCAAAGATGATCACTTTTAAATTCCTGTAAAGTTCTTAAAAACAAGGTATTTTTTTATTTTCGTGTATCTGTAATGTAAAGCATATCATCATTAATTAGATATTCTCAATCAACCAACCAAACTTATTGATAGCTTTTATTTAATACTAACATTAAAAAGAAACAGCCTTTTTGAACGCTTATATAAAAGATGCTTGGTAATGGCTTGCAAGCGAGTGGTGAGGTCCTTATGCAAATGAAATATATGTATAAAATATGGTAAACTAAAACTACTCAATATCTAAATGTAATTGATTTATTTTATTTCCTCCTACAATTTTCTTAGTAAACTGTAACCATGTCCAATCGTAATTATTTTATTTAATTTCCTTTAGTTAAGAAATTAAATTTATCAAAACTATTTACAAAAAATATAATATAATACTGATTCTACTAAAGTATTTGTTAAAAAAAAATCTTCAAACTTTAGATTTCTCTAATGAATATTTTACGAAAATTGTCCATTTTAACACTTAGGTACCAAATATTTGGTTAATGACTTGTAAGCGCAGTTTATACAAGCGCAGTTAGATGCAGATTAGTTAAAAGATACTGTTCATTATTTTTAATGAAATTAAGTATTGAATACAAGTACTCGAAACAATTCGAAAAAAAAAGTACCGAAAACTAAGATAAATCTCCAAGCACTCTGTGGTTTTGGGATATCAGTGTTCTGAACTGGCATTTTCAACTAAAAGTATACCTGTGTAACATGTAAGAGCGGTAAAAGGGAAAGAAGAAATGTTAAAACAAAATAACGTCAGTGTTAAGAGCTAGGTCCAATTACTACAAATACAAAAATTTTAAAATTGGAGAGAAATAAAAAATATACTCTATAAATTTGAATAGGTTATTCAGTTTTTTGTTATCGAGAAAATATTTAGTTGTAACTTTTATTTTTCAATATATGTGAAACCAAGGCATGATTGGTTGAAAACAAAAAAAAAATGATAAAAATGTTTCCGTATCACCTAAACATTTTCGAGAATTATTTGAATTGCAGATCACCCAACCGTGGTAAATTTATTTTAATGCATGTTTATAGATATTAGTCACATGTTATGATTCAAGCCAGTCAGGTAAAAGGTCTTTTTCTAATACGAAAATATTCTATGAATCTTATAAAGTTAAAAACTGAAGAAATTTACCAATTTGAGTAATACTTAAAAAAACTATGTTATAGCTAAAATTTATGAGAACTATGAGGATGTAGTTTATAGAAATGATGTCAATTAAAAAAGGAAGGCTTAGAGTTTGAAATATGAATTTGTCAACACTAATCCCACGGATCAGCCAAACAACAAGAATAAAGTGTTATAAGAGAAGGAAATTTATTTTCATAACGTCTTCCATTTAAAAACATTAAATCAATGAATACGAAACTTTCCAGAAAAATAAAATTATTCTATTTTCTACAAGAAATTTACTTTTGCCGACAATCACCCTTCATTTCTCGTCGAAATACTGAAAAGCCCTCATCAGCTTATATTTCGGCAGACGATTATTTTATATATACTTTGTAGCATTGAATTTTGCGATTCAGGTTCTTAAAAGTAAGATCAATATGACTTAAAAAATTCCTCCCTTTTCATATTCTCGGCAAATGATCTCAGCCGAACTTAAAAGTCTTGAAGCTAATTTACCAAATGACCCTTTCCTATTGCCCGAGAGGAGGAGAAAAAGAAACATAATTCCAAAATCCGATACAGCTCTGGTAAATACTGACGCCATTAAGCCGTTATAGGGCTCTATTTATTTTAACAGGGGCGCTAAAGTTAGGGCAGTCTCCAGTTACCTCGATTCGAATTGGAAAGAAAAATCCAAAGAGGAAGCTTCCTTTTTAACGTTATTATTGTTATTGACTCAGAGAAATGTTACTACTTTCTGAAGAAATTACAGCATAACTTTTTATTTGTTTTATTTCTTGTGCAGACTGCCCTGGCTCAAAAATGTTGGATTTCTCTAAACAAAAAAAAAAAGAAAATTTTTTAATCCTATTATTAGCTTTTGCCTTGATAGCTGTAAGAGGGATGGGTATGAAAGCAAAAGAAAACGTCTAGTGATATATATATATATATATATATATATATGAGCGGGGGCGACCATCATGATGCTGTAAACAGGATCTAGGTTTGTCTAAAAAGATGACATTACGTCAATCTGCGTCCTCGTTCGTCGTTGATGACATCATTCAAGGCGCTCTTGTGTGTGATGTAGAGTCAAGGGTAGCTATTATTAAGGTTTACTTATCGTTATATTTTTGAAGATTGTTCAATTTTTAATCATCATTGGTCAGCTCAAGAGAACAAAAAGCAATTTATAAATTTAGAGTAAGGAATTTTTTAATTGTAAGACATGTTCAACTATTTAGAATATTCAGGAAACATCTTTAAATATTTTCTTGCTGTTTGTAGAAAATACTAAAGCAGAATTCTAAATATTATTCGGGAAAGTTTTTATAATTTATTAATATAAAATAATATTATTCTTAAACTTTAAGAAAAAATTATATATGAGATAAGAAAAAAAGAAAAATCTTCAAAAATATAAAATTCTAGCATACGTTTTATATAAATTATTCAGAGATATCACTATAAATATTTAATTAACTATATTTTAAGCCTTGTTTTATTTTTCAGGTAAAAATATTTTGTACGGTTAAGGAAATTCTTTTGAAAAATGATTTCTAAATGCAAAAGTGTCTCAAAAGTAAAGCCCATATTTATCTAGGAATAAACAAAACTTTGTGAGTAATAAGTTATTTTTATAAATGTATTAACGATTTACATATCATTGTTGGGCATAAAAATATATAAGCTGTAATAATAATTTTAAAAGATGGATAGACCAACTGACAGGATCTTCGATTGTGTTTTAAATAGTAGCATATCGTAATAATAGTTGCGTTTTGGCATGATTAGCCAATATGTATGTATGTAATAATATGTGTAATAATAATATGTAATAATATTAATATCACATGCATATATACTGACATGTAGTAATAATAATAATAATAATAATAATAATAATAATAATATGCATGCATATACGAGCATATGTATGTATTGCATGCATGTATACCGGCGTATGTATGTGTATGTAATAATGTAATAATAATAATATACGTAACATGTAATACGAGCGTAATAATAATAAATGGCAAATTGCGTAAATACCGGCGTATCAATGGCAATAATATTAATAGCCAATAATAATAATAATATCAATAATAATAATCACATGCATTATGTCCATGACATTAATAATAATGAAAATAATAACGTACGTAATAATAATAATACGTGCGGCCAACCAATACTGACATATCAATAATGGCAAAATGCGTGCGTACGTATGCGGCGTATGTAATAGCCAATAATGGCCAATAATGGCCAATGTATCAATAACCAATATCAATAATAATAATGCGTAACATGTCTGACGTAGTAATGGCCAATAATGCGTAGTAGCCAATGACAATAATGTGTAGTAGTAATGCATGCACGTAATATCAATATGTAATAGTAGCCAATAATAACCAGCCAACAATAATAATAATAACGTGCACGTATATGCAAACGTAATAATGGCCATGTGTGTAGTAATAATAATGTCTTTACATATTACCAAGCATGTAATAATATGTGTGTAATGTGCATGCATGTGTGACATGTGTGTGCGTGCATGTATGCAGGCATTGTGTGTGTGTAGTATTGCGTAGTAGTAATGCAAGCGTATGTAATAATGTGTGTGTGTGTAATACCAATAATAACGTACGTATCAATACTGTGACGTAATATCAATAAGTAAGCCAATGTGGCCAGCAATGTGTCAATGACAATGATAACCTTCAATAACAATATTATTATTAATGAAACGCGTGCGTATATACAACCGTATGTATACATGCATATATACTACATATATATATGCATTTTATACAACATATATATATATATATATATATATATATATATATACAACATATGAATCAAAATATATATATATATTATAAAGTATGCATTAGTAACCCTGATTAGATTCAGAGAAGGAGAATATTTACCAAAAGTTTCTTAAGAAAATATTACCATTTTATTATGACTATTTATAAAGATTTTTATTTTTTCTATATATGCTTTTCAAATATGACTTATTCTGTTCTTTCAGATCTTCTATTTTTTCCAAAGTATTTTAATATGAGATCTTCTGTTGTAAATTAATGCAAACAAGTTAATAAAAAAAAAGTGAATAACATCTTCATGTTTTCTAATTTATATATGAATTCTCATCTCAGATCTTCATTAAAGATGATGATTTTAAGACCGAATAAAGGCTTCTACTGAGCCAACATACTCAAATTTATAAATATAACATCTACTCACTTACATTATACTGTATATTAGACGGTATTATATTTGCACCACTTTTTATTAATTACGTTTTTATGAGGTAAACCATATATCTGCCTAATATTCATGGTTTATATATGTATTCTCTTTCTATTTTATTTACATATAATTATAAAAAAATTCCTTATTCAACCCTTCTTATGTTTTACCGTTACACGGAAAGGGTGCAGTTTCGTGCCTAACCTGATTTGCCCATTCAGTGTATGATTAATATGATTTATTCATCGCTTTCACTGCTTTACCCGTATTTCTATTTTCATGGAAATTTAGAAAGCAATTGAAGAAAATAAATGTATGAATGTGTAAATATAATGGAAAATAATTGTAAATGTATATATTACTTGCACAACTGCTCATTCAACTTCTCTGTTAGGCTCTAGTGCTAGAAGAAAGGGAAATTTCCATCTAAGACATTTTTATTTTATTTTATTTATTCTATATGCTTAAAATTATTTGAAATATTAGTTGAAATTAGATTTTCGTTCTAAAAATGCAAACAATAATAAAACAAAACTTACGCATTAAAAAGTGGAAATTTTTAGATCGAAAAATATGAAACAGCTTAGGTTTTAACTATGAACAATCTTGATGTGAATTTCAACCGAAACAATAAATTCATTATCAGTAATCCTATCAATATAGAAAACAAATTTAAGCTACCACGAAGCATTACGTGTTTTATTTAACAACCGAATTGTATAGAAAAGTATATTAATCATTGGATTAAGAACGCGCTGAATAAATGCATGCAGTTGTGTTTCATTTCCATTGTGATTATACAGGTTTACCCTACTTTTCCCTCCTACACTGGCAAAATATGGTATTATATATTGTTTTTTTTTAAAAAAAATTGTACAGTCCTAATTTCTTTTTAAATTTTGATTATTAGATCTCTAAAAACTTGGAAAAGTTGACTGAAGAAACACTAACAGATTTAATGTGCCGCTGACACCACACCTTATGTGACACCTGTATTTACAATCCCCCACAGCAAATGTCGTCAGTCTAATTCTTCAATTTAAATAAGAAGCAGATAGCAACAAAAGTTCTTTTACAGGAACATATGTTCTGAATTCTTCTTAATATTACAACAATCGCATCATGCACTATGACTTTGTGGAAGTCATGACGTATTACATTTGCACAAATTTCAGTTATGCTTTTAATTACTGCCGAACAAGTGAAAATTGAAACTGATTGTTTGATTGATTGTTAATTCGCACCTATAAACAGCACTAGGACTACTGGTGAAGGAACTCATAATTGTGAACATTCGTCATATGTCGAAGATGACCACAGAACTTTCACCTCTCTCTCTCCAACCATCTGCATTACACCACAAGAAGATTTGAAGCTTCGATAATTTTAACGTGTGTCAGCCACGTTGAATTATAGGTATTTGGAGGCATTAGGGTTTGAATTCATGATCGACGAAAAACAGCGCCAAACTACAAGTTCGTGATCTTGACCACTAATGGCCATTTCGTTGGGAAAGTAAAACTCTATGTAAATGAGCCATGGTTTATTGAGACACTCAGTTTACATATTTATATTCACAACAGTGAAGGAATTAAAAGGAATTTTTGAAAGAATGTGGAAAATACATAAAGAAGGAGGCACTTTTAACGATCTTCGGGAATAGAGAAAAAGAAAATAGAGGTAATAATTGTGAAATAAGACATGTTATTTATCATGGCTTTTACCCGCAATTACCCCTCATATGTACCACCACATTCCAACACTAAATGCAATTACGGAAATATTACACTCCAACTAGGCAGCGTCAAACATAATATCCCCCCACCTTATCGTGTTTTTCAAACTGGTAACGATACAGATCTCTTCTAAACATCAGTGATTTCTCATCCTGATTCACGCCATTAAAGGACGGCAGAAAAATTTTCATACATGAATATATATCATGTTCATTTCGCAATTCCAAAAGCGACACATTCTATAATTTATTTGAACGGTACAAATGTACATACAATACTTAAATGCTTTTGTATCTTAATATGTGTTTTATGAGATATATATATATATATATATATACGTCACTTCTATGGGATTATCTACGATCGGGCTCTTTATTTTTATGATTTTGAACTACTTTTATCATTCATATAATATCTTCACTACGGTGAATAAAATATCTTACCATTCAATAGATTTTTAAACGTGTTATACTTTCTCGGTAAAACTTTTCTGATCCCCCATATTTTAAAAACTTAAATTGTAACTTAAAAATATTTCTATATATTTAATTTTTTTTAATTACTCTCCCCCTCTAACAAAAGTGAACATGTAATTACAAATCAAAAAATTCGGTTTTTGTGACTGTAATTTAAAAAGTTTTCTCTATTTTCTTGTTTGAACACAAATGTATAGGCTATTAAATAAAATAAACGTGTTATTTATTCACATGGATATTGCGGAGCCTCGGTATTCTAGTGGTCGTGGTCGCGAATATTAGGCTTGCGTTGTTTCATCTAGTCAATGGTTCGAATCCTGACGCAACTGAAGACATGCAGTGTAGCAGAGCTGATGCAAGTAAAATCTGTCGAGGCTCTAA
This sequence comes from Nephila pilipes, assembly GCA_019974015.1. Classification (NCBI taxonomy): domain Eukaryota; kingdom Metazoa; phylum Arthropoda; class Arachnida; order Araneae; family Nephilidae; genus Nephila; species Nephila pilipes. Next base: position 218,861 of record BMAW01121495.1, read on the forward strand.
TTCTTCTCGTTGGCGCAATGTGGACTATACCAGCTCAGATATCGTCCTCGTCACTTGGTAGAGGCTCAAAATAACAATATCCGTCGCTAATAACCCTCTTGTAGCTTCTCAGTGCGACGTTAATAAGCAATCAATGAATCATTTTTCTCTTTTTTTCTACTTCTGTCGAGGTTTCAGGTCTTACTGATGGGGTGGTGTGAAAGCTTCGAGAGGGATATGACGGCTTATATGTCGTCTTCGTCACTTGGCCGACCTTTAAAATTATGATACCCATCACCAATAGTCCTCGTATTGCTTCTAAGTGTAATGTTAACAGACAAAAAAAAGCAATCAATCTACGTAAATTGCATATTATTTTGCGTTGGTGTTAAGATGCATTGTCTCGAGCATGGAGGTGGTGGTGCTCAAGTCGAACGTGGTTTTCAGCCCTAATTTTACAAATGCATGTTAAATTTTAACGAATATCCTCCCATAGGTTCATTTTGAAATTAAAGGATTGTGGTACAAACTAAAGTATCCGTCCCCTCTTCCGACAATGATTCTCATCAATAACATCAAATGGCTTTCATTATGGAGTAAATTATAGTAAACTTCTGGAGAAGAGAATATATTGAAATAAATCTGATTATATGCTATTTAATAAACGTGGTATAAAATTGTTTTTAACATGTGCTGTGATGTGGTTAAGAAAATACGGCGCAACAAAAATAAAGGATAAATGATGTTATGTTCAGAAGATTAACATAATAATTCATTGTGATTATAATAATTATATTTTGTTTGCATAAGGCTACCATCTACCGGCCATTTTGATATCGAGAGATTAATGTTAATCCTAAGAAATTTCGACTTTCGTTCTCAAATCTTTACCATTTGATCTATTTGAATGCAAAGAAGTGTATCAGAAAGAGCAAAAAATAATGAGAGCTTCAGAGGAATTACTTTTTCTTCCGATTTTAAAACATATATTTTAAAATATATTTTTAAAGACCGGAAAACTAAATAATTAAAATAGGGGTGAAATATTTTCTTACAAATTTTAGGGGGAAAGTAATTCCGCAGATAGTCTTCATTATTCTTTTGCTCTTCCAGATGCAATTCATTGCATTCAAATAGATCAAATGGTAAAGATTTGAGAACGAAAATCGAAATTCCAAGGGATTAAAATAATCTAACGAAATCAAAATGGCCGGTAAACGGTAGCCTTAATTTATATTTATATTTCTAAGATATATTTAATTTAACATTTTACCGTCCATTTTTGTTTTAATATCCGAACAGAACATTATGGTCTTCTTTAATAGTTTGTGGTTATTTTAGAGTTTAATTTAATAATTGATTCTTACGACATAGTCGTCTGTTTTCATTTTTTTTGTTAACAATGACAGAGTTTATGTACTATGTTTTGCTAGTTGTGACAATGATGCATTAGGAATTTTAAAACAGTATTTTCTTTTCTAGACAGTAATTGCTTTTGTGAAGTCTGGCTCAGAAGAATGCTTTCTAAATAATCATTTGCTAATAATAATCATTAATTAACGCTAATTAATAATCATTTTGAATAATTATGCTTTTTCTGAATATTTAAAAGGAAATAAGATACAATAGAATTTTCAAAACCAATTTAAATTTATTTATTTATTTTAAATTTTTACTCAGATGTTATAGTTGTTCCAATTAATTTTACGATGTATATAAGGTTTTATTTATAACACTCAAAATGAAATTAGTTGGATTATGTTTTGTAATTAGAAAATAATGAAACTACTATTACGACTTCAAATTTCATTCAACTTTTGGTGTGAACCCTCGTAATACTACACAAACTAAAGCAAACAATTTGCTATGAATTTAATGTCTGCAGTGAATATTATTGTCAGCTTTAATTCTTTATTGTCTACATTAATATTTTGTTTGCTTTATTTTTAATATTGGAATACTAACTTGATATCTTGTTGCAGATTTTTTTTTTGTTAAAGTTTGTATTATTTTTGTACAGTTATACTGTTTGTATTTCGAAAGATTATTGACACAACAAAAAAGATGCATAAAGAAATTTTAAAATTCAGCTTTCAGTCTTACATGATGCATTTAAGTTGAACATGTGTATTTAGGATAATGTACCATAATATAATAAATTTATGGAAAACAATTAGATTTTGTATAATAAATGGATGTTAGAGGGGGTCCATTTAAACTTCCTTTTGCGCCGACATACTCAATTTTTCATTGAAAATTAGTTTAATTATATAATTTAGTGTGTATAAAAGCTTTATAAAATGCTTAATAACATGAAAATAAAAGTATTAAAAGTGTAAAAGGTTTTTAAAACTTTAATGCAGACACAAGAAAAACATATTTTGTATCACAAAGTACGGTAAAATTAACACATTACGTAACAAGATAGTACATTAAAAATGAAGTTTCTTTTTCCTTAATACTTAAAATTTAAGATGAACACGACGTCTGCATTATAATAAAATTGTTGAACATTGTCTTAAGTATTATTTTTAATCATTAAAGGATATTAAATCTGTTGATTAAAACAGTTAAGAGAAAAAAAGATGTCTCAACAAGACTTCGCAATAACTTTATCAAGATACCTTTTTTAACGATTGTGAGCTAGATAATTTTAAAATGTTATATATCTAGTTAATTAAAGTGTGTTTTGAGTTATAAAAATACCTGTGTAATAATATTTATCTTCTTAAGTATCGTTAATGAATCAGATATGAATATATTAAAATCGAAAATAATTATTAAGAAAATTAGAATATTTCCTTTTTTTCATTATTTTGAAATTTGCATTTTCTGATTGTAAAAGCTTACATACAGAGGTAAATATAAAAATTAAATAAGAATTGTGAAAATAGCAATTAGTGGATATTGCGAGAAATGATTTACTTTAATTGTTATACGCATAAAAAAATATCTTCATGATTGACTTTTTAGGAAATTTTTTTTCTGAAAATATATTACTACGTTCCAGAAAGTTGCACGAATTCGATTTTAAACTTTGAAAGTACTCTCTATTTTTAAGAAATGAAAAGCGATGAATGTAATATTCAATCAGAACGTACGGAAGGGCTTCAAAATCTTCACAAATTAGAAATGAGGAATAGAAACAAGGTTAACGCATTGCAGCATTGAGAGTAATTACTTTTCTCGAGAGTAGATTATAGATATAACGCCTTTTACAATTGTTACGACCCGCGTGTGCAGATAGCGCTAGTAGTCATATTTTTGTTTACAATTTGTATCATTATTCCTGTAGACATCAGCCAAGGAACACGACGTACCAACCGTCGCTCAAATAAATATTCAATTTTAGTTTACCTTCTCCAGCTCTTTGTTTGAATAGATAAGTTTCAAATAACTCAAAGTCTATTCAATAAGCCTTTCATTACAACCATAGACGCCAAAAATTTTCAGGACGATGATACCATCTTCGTTTTCTTTGGAGCAATTTCAATGGAAACACGCATTACTTGGTTTGTAGAAAATAATGGTGAATCAATGTCTCATCGACAGTGACAACCCGATGCAAAATGGTGATTACAGCTCCAAGTGAATCCAATCACTACTAACCTATGAAGCAAGTTAATATATTTTGGCGCCATTTAAGAAATGACAGCACATGAAGGCAACACTTGATTTGCTTTGCACCACTAATTCTCGCCAATCACAAGTACTTTATAAACCACTCTCGCTTTTTCTTAAGAATGGAATGTATGAAAAAAAAATGAAAGCCTAATCAGTTTTTTTTAAGACACTACAAACAGATCCAAATTAATTGAATAAGAAATAAATTTTATAAAATAATATACAGTAATGATTAATTTATTCATAAATAACAGATTCATAATATTTATTTCTTTTTTATTTTTAGTGCGAAAGAATTCTACATTGGTGGTGAAATAAGAAATTCTACATGTCAAATATCGGTAGATCATTGAAAATAAAACGAGTTTCAATTTATGAAGATAAATTTTCATTGTAATTTTTTATAAGTTGTTTAGTTAAAATATTATTCTATTATTTTACTTAGGTGTTCTTTGAACTTCGAACTGTAAAAAAATATCCTTATATTTTAAAATGAAATAAATATTTTTCTAAGAGCTGTTTGCCATAGCCTCATATCTTTCGATGAAAATCATAAAACACACTTTAAAAAACGTTTAAACACAAAAACCTTTGGTAGCAATATGATCAAAGGTATAAATATGTATAACTGACAAATAATTAAACAAATCTTCAAATGTAAATATAAGATTGTGGATCAAATGATGCGTAGAACATGTATTACATTTAAGTTATTCATTTAAAAAAATTTGATACACATAACAATTTCAACGTTTTTTTAAGTGATGTAGACTTCTGATACCACTGTATATAACCTTCAGATAAACATCCATGACTCACAACTCACTCTTATTTTATTTTGACTTATTAAACATATCTCCCATAGTATACTCTACATTCACTATGTAATTAAGAAGATTAGAAGAAGAATGAAAAAAAATTAATTCCGCCTCTCTGAGATATTTCTTTTTGTAGCCATTTTTACTAGGGCATCATCTCCATTTACTCCAACATCAATGGAATGAAGGGAGTATGTTATTCACCATTCAATAGATCTATTTCTTGGTGTCAGTGGTTTATAAGATGTTGCCATCTGTTGACTTAACAATAAGAACAACAATAATAATAAGAAGGAAACAATATGAAGCTACTGTTCCTGATTCCTTCTCACAGTCGGCAATGTAAAAATTGGACTTAAATGCGCGGATTGCTGCCAACCAGCTGTGTGAATTGATTGGATAAGGCGTCAAATGATTAAATTTGAAGAAACTCGGTCTTAATCGGTGGAAAACAAATAAAGTTTTTAGTTTTCATTATATGAAACATTTGAATGTCACATTATGAAAAAGTATGGTTTTTCGTGAGTTTATAGGAAAGAACTTCAAGTAAATAAATTCATTGAAAATATTTCGCAAACATTAAGCTATTTCGTCTTCAGTATAAATAAATGCATAATATTTTATTCTTTATTAGACATCTAAAGTATTTCATGCAAAAAAAAATTACCCATATTATATAGACATTTAGCTATATATATTATCGTATTATCTAAGCAGTAATAATAGTTAGGGGAGATTTTTGCTATTATCTGACAATCTTGCTGAATAGTATTTTGTTTATTTCGCTACTTTAAGTATTGTTTCTCTTCTTAAATCCTGTAAGCCGTTTAGAAAATTTTATTTCTTTTTTTAAATCGTTTCGTTAAAGATTAACTGCCGTTTTACTTCGTATAATGGCTGTTTTACTTGTCTTAACTATTACCTAAAAGCTAAATACTGCTTGTTTTAACTCAGTATGTATTTTACGACAACAATTATTCTTGGAATTTTTATTATGGTAGAACTCTATAATTTTTAGAATAAATAGTAAACTTTATAATTAAGCATTAATATTAACTTAAAAGTACTTTATTTATATAGTTTTGAATTGTATAAAACAAGTACATATTTGTGTGGATTAAAAATTAAAGGATTATTCAGTGATATTCTTTTATATTTTATGCAATAAGTCCAAGTTCGGCCCAACATTTGGAATGAATAGATGAAATTAAGTTTTCCCTGCACTCCATTAAATTTCTTGTTTTGAATAGGTTATTTATTAATCATATTTATAGGTAATTTCTATTACTTCACTATATTTTTTTATTTTTAATTTTAATTCACTAATTTTCTTTTATGATGTTTTATTCAACATTTATTGATGGTTGCTTTTATTTATTGTTCATTATTCTATCTTTGTATTTTATAAATGCTTTGTAATGGCAACAAGGAACATTTGGAAGATTTTAGTTCGTCGTCACTTTTGAAAGAGCATAAAGTTGTGTGCCTCTTCGTACAATATGGTTTGAAAGTTAAAGTGAATTTTTTATTTTATAAAAAAGTTCATCTTTAGTAAGTTTGTCGATCTCTGCATTATGTTTTTAAATGTTTATATATGTTTATTAAATGTTCACATGTTATTCTATAAACATTTTTACACATCTGAGTTCTAATATGTTACAAAAATAATTTATTCAATAACCAACATAAACTTTAAAATAATTAGAAGAAACGTAATTTCATGCTATAATTCATGGTTTTTCTAAAAGGTATTGGGACAGGAATCATAAAAAGAAATAAATTTAAAATACATGTACAGTGAAGGGTAAAGAATTTCAAAATACGAGCACCTGCAACAATTCACCGTTGTAAGGCGTGCGCATCTAGGAATTCGGCAAACACAAAGTAGCCCAGATACCCCTCCGAAACCATTGAATGGAATCCATTGTACCAGAATGAGGTCCTTCAGGCATTTATGATCCAAGAGAACAAAAGAATGAACCAGATCTGGTGAGATGGTAATATGGATAACAATGAGATGTTGTGTGTGTGTCTAGTACCTATTTCACAATTAATGACGTGTGACTCTGTGCTGCGGTACAAAAAAGTATCTCTAGCTATTTTGAATTACTATAAGAACTAGAAGCGTAATTTTTAAGAATAAAAGTACTAAGTAAAATATGAGACCCAATAAAACCTTTAGAAACAATGGATTTCATGAAATCTGGTGGCGAATGCATTTTTTTTTTGTGTGTGTGTGTTTCTGAAACTTTATTAGTCTCCAGCTAGTACACAAACTCACAGCACGAATAATTGAAAAATATAATGTTCCAGCTCGGAGCATAAACATTTTCAATGAGGACTAATTTATAAATAATATTAAGAGTTATTTTAAGTCAACCGCGAGTGATTATTAGAATTAAAATATAATTAGAATTGATCCATTCTCCATTTTTAAAAAAATATATCAAATATCCATTCTTCATATCGTAAGAATACAGTTTCATTTGTAGCAATATACTTATTGAGAACGTCATTTTTTTAAAAAAAATTAAGAATCCTAAAATGACACTTTTCAATGTTATTTTCCAAAATTCTACAAATTTGAGTTCAAAAAATTCTATTCTAAGAGCATTCAAATTTATATAAAATATTAATCTTAATTATTATAGTTCTTTAATTTAAAACGAAGTGATTAATTCTTTTCTGGTATTTTAGCTTATGTCACACAGTTATATTTTAATATTATTTTGTTTTGACATAATTTACAGGCTAAAATCCTTTTCATCAATGATTCTTCCTTTTCGTCGAAAAAACGAAAGCCAATTCGTGAATAGATTCATGAATTGCCTAAATACATTGATATTCATTACTCCTTAAGCATACTAATCTGTTCGTAAGCAATAATAATGAAACAAAGAAAAATGACTAAATACGAAGACAAGACCAAAACTTATTGACTCGATTCTTTTTGCTCCATCTCGAAATTCCTAGGCCTCGTTTAGCGCTATTTAACCAGGAGATTGAAGAGATTCGGTAGAAACATATTTAACATTCACCTTCAAGGCTAGACCTAGATGCAATCATTACTCCTGTTTGTTCCACTTTAATAGCATATAAGTGTTGCTGAACTTGAAGTACATAACTGACCAAGATACCACCTTCAAAGACTCTTATGACAATGTGAAGTTAGCAGTTAAGTTTATGCCGATAGTTTTTTGGTACTCTCTAGAAGTTTTGTTCATTCATTTCCTGAAACGGGGAGAAACTGGGATTTCTAATTCCTTTTGTAACATTCTGTTAAAAATCCTCGGAACAATTCAGTGGAAACGTCCAAACCTATTAACTTAAGGAATCTTGTTTTTCTCGACAATGCTAGGCCTCATTCAGCTCTATTTAGATATTTGATTGTAACTCCCATTAAATATTTAACTTCAATCTTACAGCCCAGACCTAGCTAGAAGCATTTATTCTGAATATGCTTCGGTTAACTAACACTTCAGTGTTGCTAAGCGTGAGGTAAATAGTTGGTTGAAACGTCAATCCGAAGACCTTTAAGTCTACGTAGCGTCAGCAAGTAAGAGTATTCTTACAGTATTTGTGTTTTTCTAGATGTTTTACTAGCGCATTTCTTGAAACTTGTTGAAATTGTGATTGTTACCTCCTATTGCAAAATTCCGTTGCACCTTTGAGATTTTTTTAGAAAGAAACGTATAGACCAATTGGTTCGAAGTTTCTTGTTCCATTACGATAATGTCAGCCTTCATTGGATAAAATTAATGAGATCATTGGCACCTTCTTAAACATACGCCTTACAACCCAGATTTAGACCCAACCGATTATCACCTATTTCGGTCGCTTAAATAGCACCTTTGTGACAGGCATTAAAGGAATACTGCAAATGCTGATTAAGAGAAAAAATAATCGGCTGAGATAGCAGTCCAAAAAGACATTTTAGTAGTAGGTATTGGAAAACTAATTAACGGTTCGGATGAATGTATAAATATAAAGTAGAGATAAACATGGTCTTCAAGTAAATATCAGACTTTAGCTTTTTTTATTGGCTTTCGTAAAATTATTACTAACTTACCCTAGAATAAGAAAGATAATTGAATTATGCATTAAACATATTCTAAATTTCATATAAACCGAAGTAGAAAGTCGTGTTTCTCTCAAAGCTAGTATCAACAAATAAAGAGAAAGTTACGTAAAAAAATGAACACATTTCTTTGATATGAATTTATTTTATGAAAAAAAAAGATATCTTGATATCATTATTGAAAAAGGCCTAATTAAAATTCTATTAAAATATTATCTCTCTTTAACAGGAGTTTCCACTCCGTTCTACACTTAATTACAAACGATGAAGAAGACCAACTGGGTCTTTATCTTTTTGGTTACTATGGTGATGTACCGTTTAAGCACTGAAATATGTGTTAACATATGTTCTCGCGCGTCTCTGAACTTCAGAGATTCATTTGGGCTTTTCGATTCACAGAATCATTTTATCTAAATTTTCTTAAGACCCTGATTTTAAGAGAGAGTTGCAGTGTCGATAATCAACTTGAAATTTATTATAAATTTTGAATTGCGAACATGATAAAATTTTAATTCTAAGTTTCAAACACATAGGAACTTTATTATTAATATAATCATATCACAATTACCTCATTAAAATTTTTAACATCTTCTAATTTTAGATTTAATATATATATGAGAGTAAAACACTTAAGACTACTTGTAGGAAATTTCTTCTTTATATTTAAAGAATACGGCTTCTTTAAATATAAAGAAGCCTTCTTCTTCTATGTATTTTCCAAATGTTATAATTAATTTTATTAGCACCAGCATTCAGTTCTCTTTATGCAATTAACAATGATATCATTTTTGTCTCACTGCAATAAAAATTACGAAAGGCAATATAGGATACCCAATTTCTGACATCAATTTTGTACAAATTATGTGCATTTACGATATGTTTATTTCAATAATAAATTAATAACAATTCTTATTCAATGAAAGCGTCTTCGATTATAATCGTTAGTATCAATTAGCCATACAGAATAGTATCTGGATTTGTGACGTTGGGCTATTTGCAGTTTTCCCTTCACTAACCTTGGGAATTTTTTGTAATTTTAATTGCACACAATTCCAACTCCTTTTTTATCCAAATGAAACGTTATTACACAAATTAATTGAATATAAGGAGTATGATGAATTGAATCAAGGACAGTGATTTATAAGTGGAATAGAACTGAAATTAATAAGTGACACAGAAGTTAACTAAAAACCTATAAATGTTAGTAAGAGCATTGGAGTGAATAGTTATAAATGATAATTTAGTGTTCAAATTTCATTGAAATTACTCTTGATTAGAGTAAGAGGTAACATGAGTCAAATTCGTTGCATATGAGAATCATCCCAAATGATACAAATGAGTTGGTGAGATAAATTGTTATTATTTAATTCAATAATTTAATTCAATTGTTTATTAACGTCACCCTGAGAAGCAACACGAAGGCTATTGGTGAGATACCTCGTAATTTTGAATCTCATTCAAGAAACAAGGACGATATTTGTGTTGACACCTACCACTCCAAAATTCCACACTACACAAATGGGAGGACTTGGGACATCGACCAGATTTCATACGTATCAGCACTGATACTTGTCAGGTCTTTAATATCAGGACTTTTTTCAATCCTAAGACAAAATTAACGCTGGCCTCTAGTAAACGACCAGGACCAGTAAGCTGCAGCTGCTTTTCTCGATTCTAAACTAAGATTCAAGAGCGTGGTGAGTTTTTTGAAAGAGAGCACTAACGCATAATTAGTAAATAAACTAAATGAATTATGTGTTGTATTTCTTCAAAGTATCTTCAATTGGAATAGTAATTTTATGGATAATACAGATTCCTTACACTTAAGATATCTGCTAATTTGTTAAACTTAAGAACTGATTCAATCGTTCATTTTTAAATGTGATCCTCTCTACAAGTTTTCATAGACAAATATTTTGCGTTTTCGTGTTTTCATTTAGAAACCGTAAATTACGGGTCTAAGGAAAGTGTTGTTTTTGAGGGTTCATTAGATCCGAGGCCCCAGAAGAAAAGTCCAACTTTTGCCTTAAAGATGACAGCAGCATCGCAGATATCCCGGAATTTTTAAATCCATATCAGGGTCTGGGGACAACCGTGATCCAATATCTCCAGAGGTATTAATTTGTATAAGAAACTGGAGGACTTTTCAACCGCATTTAACGTGCACCAGCCACCATTAGCCTATACGGTAGACTTTCGGTAGGCCCCGGAGTCGAACTCACGATCTTCCGAACACAAGGCCGACGCTCTTACCAACCAGGCCACTACAGCGTCATCGAATCATATATTCGTTATGAATACGGAACATATACCATCCGTTAACCCGTTCACTACCAGCGTATCATATATGATACGCTCGCGGTGGCTCTCCTGTGCCCAGTGTATCACAATAGATACGCTCCGGAATGCCTTCTGCAGACCAGCGTAACAATATTGATACGCTTAAAGAAAACGTTTTGTTTGATTTTTTTCATATTACTAGACGGTATTACAATACCGCAAAATCTATATAGAAAGGTTATTTGGAATGTTGACCTTGGTTATTTGGGCTTGGATTTCTCTTCTGGGTATCAAGAGGAGGGGGTTATTGTTAAAAGCACATATTGCGGCGCAGTTCTTTAAATGTAATAACATGATTTAAAGCGTGCACTTGCTTTCATTTTACTTTTTTCTTTCTTCTTGCTTCTTAAAAGTTCGAAGGATAATTTAGGGCCCTTTATGGGGGGTTAGGGCTTTAGGTAGCAGATGCTCTCAGCTGTTCATTTCATTCAGTCGGTTTTTATTTGTAGCGACAATCATGACGAAAAAAAAGTGTTTATCTGATACTGATATTTGCTAAATAATGAATGAATCTGACAGTAATGTTAGTGAAAGCAATCCAAATCTGTACACAGACATTAAAGTAAAAAAAAAAGGAATCAAAAGGACTAATATGTGCCCTTTGCTCAAAATCTTGCGTGAAGCGTCAGAATATGTGTGTAAGGCCTATGGCGTTGGACTATTCATTGATTTTTTTTTATAAATGTACAATACAGCAAAATAAGATTTATCTTTTACATCTATATATTCCATGTAATGGTACATCATTACACCATGAAATTTATGTAACATATGTAAATATATTTTGTATTTTCTTAAAAGTATGATTTTTTATGTAATTTTATGTATAAAATATTCAATTTTCGATAAAATCCTTTTTTCTTTTGTATATATTAAGTTTAATACATTTTAAATAAGATATGTAAATAACAAAATATATTAATGAATAACTGATTTTAGAGGAATTTTTTTCACGAATTAGGCTTAGTATCTAATATCGTCTGGGCACAGCGTGACACTCCGCGGTAAGAAGCCGGGGCCCAGAGAAGCGCTAATTTTTTCTCCCTCCGTTAGCGAAAGGTTGTAAAGGAATAGGGCTGGAAATTTGACTATTTTTTTTTCCAATAATAAAACTCCCATACATTAATTCTATATTCTGACTTTGCTATTTAGAGCACATGGTATTTTATAATATTACTCATTTTATTTAAATCAAACTCTTTTTTCTGGTGTAAAACGGGTGCCATATGTGCGTGTTTCGTCTCAAATACTATATTGTTGAATTGAAAAATGGCGCGCGTTTGAAACTTTCCCAAATTTTAAGAAAACTGCATCATAAATTGTTACTACATAACGTGTTACTAAACCATAAATGCTCATGAAAATTGGAGACATCTTGTGTTTGGAAATGTGTTCTAAGTTTTGATCGAGCTCTTTGATATTACGGCAAGGCAGCCTTAAAATCCTTCCTGATGGATGTCATTACAGAATTAAATTTGTAAATTAATTATATATATCTCCTAGGGGCTATCCTGTCCTCTGCCACGCATGTGCTCACTACCAATTATGTCCTTATTTTTGTGTATTATGACAAAATGTAAACATCCTACTTGACATCACCATTTATATGTTCTTATTAGCAATTACCTGTCAATGTTGGACATGAGCAATGTAATTATTTGCATTATTATTCGCACGAAGAAAGAAGTCGAATAGTGCCATTTTGTTAAGTCCTTTTTGTTCTCCGGTTTCAGAAGGGAAAAAATTGCATGATATTTCTGTAATATAGAAGAAACGAAAATAAGAAGAATCCTCAGTCTCAGATCCAGAAAATATCTTTGCCTAAAATGAACACTTTCTATTTCAAGAAAATATATGATGTCAGGGAGATCTACCAATATATGCTAGCCAATTACAAATACATTTACAATGAAATGATAAGTGAATGTAAAATAACTTCATGGGGCGAAGCAACTAAACAATTATAACTTTATTACTCAAATTTTGAAAAGTAGATTTTCTTTTTAAAAAAATGCAAAATTTAAAGGGCTACTTCTTTTCTATTTTCCAATATTTCAGTGTGATTTTTTTAATACTATTATCAATGATGTTTTAAACAATTTTGGGATCGATTTATAATAACCCTTTCTGCATTTTGGGAAATAAAAATTTAATGTTGAAAGGCATACTGAAATTAAGCAAAAACACCGATGTCCCATTATATAAACTTTTCTTTAAAGAAAGAAGTACTCATTTTATTGAAAAATAGACATCAAATTTTATTGCATGTATTATATGTAACACGCAGAAAAAATTAAAGCAACTTGTATATATTTGCTGAAGGAGAAGAATTTTCAATGCATTGATGTATTGAAAAAATTAAAAAAAAATGTTAAAAATTGTGTTAAAATCTATAACTCTGAAAAAATAATTATGTGTGATGAGGTTCCATTAATCTCAAATCGTATATATCAAAACATCATGAATATTCTCACTTAGAATAAATATCCTTTTTGTGTAATTTCAGGACGTATTTTTAATAATCGAAAACTTTTTCAAACTGTTAATTAATTAATTATCATAAAAATATGTAAAGAATATGATAAATAATAAAAAATAAAACCAATTTTAAGTTTTTTTTTTTTTTTTTTTTTATGCTTCGCTTAATATTAAAATGTTATAACTGTATGAAAATATATGACAAATAAGAGAACACAAATTATAAAATTATTAACAAAAATTTATTTAAAATTAACTCGAGATATATACTAAGTGCAAAAACCATTCATGCGACATTTTGATAATATACTGTGGCAGCCCAGGTCTAGTGGTCATGGTTTACGGGCTAGTAGCCGTCAATTTTCGTCCAGTTGTATGTTCGAGCCTTGATTACATTGAATACCCGCTATGTATGCGGGGCTGATACATTTTAAATCTGTCTAGGCTCAAAATCTTCCCGTTTGTAAGGTGTGGAAGTTATGAGAAAGAAGGGCTTGGTCAGTCTTTGTCTTAGGTTCATATGCTTAATACAAAATAAAATTAGTTTTTGAAGCGTTTTTAATTTTAAAAAAAGGCCTTAAATTGCTGACATCTCTGAAAAAGGGGTGTTCTCAAGTTCCAAAATTTGTTTGCTTGCGTTTTTGAATTTTAGTTCTTCCGACTTCTGGTTTCCATACCTTCAAAAGTTATCCATCAGTAGAAAGATAATAATTCAAAGAGTATTACTGAAAAAAATAGATGTTTCGGGTTATTGAGGTACCAATTCGCTTTAAAGTGAACTTAATCCTTCACAAACGCAAGTTCATTTTGCAAAGAGTTATCTCCTCAAAAAAAATATATATATATTTTTTTCTTGGATATCCTGCAGGTCCATAAATAACTATGCTGGCATTTCTACATAATGTTTAGGCCCCTTAAATGATGGGAAAAGACTGATTTAAGATTTCTCTAAAATGTTATGGAAAAAAGACTGATTTTCCTTTTTTTTTTTTTTTTTTGCTTTTTTAAAATTTGCTGAACAAGATGTGACACCTTTTCAAAATAAAGATTGATCTGATTTTGATTTGACTCACAAATCATGATTCATATGATCATGATTATTGATTACCTAAAGGGAATGATAAACACGTTAGAAACATAAGCTAAATTTTAAAATACCTTAGCGGCTTAGTAGCAAACTCCTGCTGAAGAGCTATATTGGAAAAATTTCCCATGACAGTTTACTACATGAAAACAAAATGCATATTTTTATTTTTATATGAAAAAAAAAAGTTTTAATGTAATAGTTCATCAAATTTTCACCATATGATTATAAAAAGATGTTCCATTTAAGCAGTATTTAATTGTTATTTAATGTTAAAAATGTTTTTTTTTTTTTAAATCAAACACAATTTTGTTTTCAAACATTTATGTAATTTAAACAGATATAATCTATAAAAACGGAAATATATGAATACTTCTTAATAAAATGGTGATTGAATAAATAAATATTTTTACATAATACAAGAAAAAGAATATCACAAAAAATGTAAAATTACTAGAATTTCAAGATCTTCTGCTTCCAATAAAATATTTTTTTTCAGAAGGATAAACTTACGAAAATTATTCTATAAAACAATAACATCTGCTTTTATTCCTTCACACACAAAAAATATATTGTTAGAAACCCGTTGAAAAAAGTGTGTTTAAGTGATGGTGCTTATTTAAATTTAAGCATAATGCTCAGTTTAATCTAAAAATCAATTATTATTTTTCTTCTAATAATCTGCGACATTTTCATGTTACATCGCTTAACATATTTCTCTTCAAGCATTCTATACTAGAACAAATTTTCAATGAAATTATCAATGTTGTTGGAATAATCTTGTTACTAATATGAATATATGCTGATATTGATTATGATGTATGTCAAATAATTTCATCAAATATTTTTATTTGATTTCATTTAAATTACACGTGATGTGCTCTGTGTAGAAAAATATCCCAACATTTCATATATAAGTTCGATGTCTTCCTTTCAAGCGAAGTTTACCACATTAAATTATTCAAATCTTGAAATCAAATATTCAAAATATATAAAGTGTTTCCTCATGAAGTGGTCTTTCAAAGGATGCATTTCAGAAACTATGTATTGCTTTTGAAACATTCTGATAGACTTCAAAATATAATTGAAATAAAATAATTTCTTAATAAAAGTATAGCTAAACTATTTTAGTAAATTAATGTAAGAACTGTTGAATATTTGAAAGAACTCTGCATCTAACATCAAAATCTTAGAGAAACGTATCAGTTTTATTTTGTAAATCGATAAGTTTATATAAACTTTACACCCTTGAACTTTGAAATTCATGGTCCCAAAAAGATTCCCTCCATTTCATACTCATAGTAAATGATCGTGGACGAGAAAAATCTAGAAGCTCATTTACTGGATGGCCTAACATTATTACTTAAGGGAAAGACAAAATGAACAAAATTTCCCAAAACTCAATACAGTCAAGGTAAATACTGACACCATTAAGCTGTTACAGGGGCACTATTTTTTTAACAGTAGGGCAAAAGTTTGAGCTGTTTCCATTACCTGGCTCCCAACTGGAAGAAAAGTCCTAATATGAATTTTTTTTTAGTATTATTGTTGTTATTGTGACTTTAAAAAAGTCGGTACTTTCAAGGAAAATTACAGTTTTCATTTTTTTTTTTTTTCATTTTCCTTCTACTTTTCTGGTTTTGTTAAAATGCTATACTTATCCAAATTATCAGATCAACCGTAAACAAAAAAAAGAGTTTGAGAAATATAATATTTTAGTAACGTCAATTTTTTTAACAATGTTAGAAATGTAAGATAGAAACAACTAAAAGTTTTAATAATTTTCTTTGATATTACATACAATTTCAGATTCGACATTATTTTATGGCTTTTAATTTTCTTATTTTCAAAATTTATAATCATGCATTTCATTCAAAGAGAGCTAAATAACTATTTCCCTAAATTTATGTTTCATTCATTAAAAACGTAATCTCAAAAAATATATTTAATTAATGATTTTTCAAAGTATATATATATATATATATAATGTCTGAGGAATTTAATTATTTGCCTTATGACAAATCACTGCTCTAATAACTTTTAATTTTATTTTAGGTTTTATAGTTAATGAATCCTTTAAATTATTCATTTCGGTTGCAGATTTAGTTTTCATTTGGAAACTGATAAATTATAATAATCTAGCAAATACAAAGATGTGCACATGTTGCTATGATATACATGTTATATCCAAGTTTAAAAAAATACTGTATCCCGCAGGTATAATAACAATTATTTTCCATCGGTCAGTTTCAAAATACTCTAAAAGACAAAGCATTTACAAAATATCGATGAAAAAAACAATTCAGCTGTTTAACGATATTAGGAATGAAAACAAATATCGATAAATAATATTAGTTCCCAAGCGCATTTCACTTTATCTAACTTTATCACTTAGTGAAAAAAATCTATGATATAGGTAAATTAGCATTGCTATATAAGAAGTGTAGTGAATGAGATAGAAAGATTGGCAGTAAAAGAGAAATATATACTCATTGCCATAAAAATCTACGTACCAAGAAGTAAGATTGTGATTGCAACGAAACTTGGCATGAATATAATGTTAGGCATATATGTAAATGATTAGAAATACAGAGTGGTTGTACATTGCATAATGCCACCAAAAAGGGTTGAACTTCGTTCTCCTAGGATTAAAATAGGTAATCAGAGCATTTGCGTGTATTTAATCTGTTACATAGGGACGCCTTTTAATTAGAGATGCGATTACGCCACAATCGCAGACAATATGAACAGCTGTTAAAGTTTGAGAAGGAAATAATCATAGAGATAATAGAAACCAATTGATTAGCTAGGCGAGTTGCTCGTCACCTAGGCCGATCTGACTTTACTGAGAGAAGATATTGGCACCAGTGGACAAGAGAGAGCTCTGTTACACGGGGATCAAACTCAGTACGCATTGGACAGAGTAATAGTCGAGAAAACCGTCACATCATGCGACACGCACAAATAGCGCAAATTTGCTCACTGTCCACCATCCATACACAGGCCGCTTTCACTACGAGCCTATGTGGCAGTGCATACCATCGCAAAGCGCCTGGCTGAAGGACAGTTATCTCGGTGCACATTACGTACTGTCACTGACACGCATTCACCGACGTCCCCATTTGCAGTGGTGTCGCACTTGAAGGGATTGGACTTCAACCAAATGTTATTAGGTCATCTGTAGCAATGAATATAGGCAATGGGGCAGTGATGGCATCCTTGTGTGGAGACCCCGTGGTGAACATCTCAATCCCCTCTTTGTTGAAAAACAGCTCCCACAGTTGGAGGGATGGTATGGGATGCCATCGTATACGACACATGATCTCCCCTAATTCTGATCCAAGGCCCCATGTTAGCCCAAAGGTACGTTCGTGACATTCTTCAACCCCATGGACTCTCACTCTTGGCAGGCCTCCCTGGAGCCATTTTTCAACTAGACAATGCTCACCCACACACATCAAGGTTTTCACAGAACTGACTCCGCTACATTTCCACTCTTTCCAGGCTTGCTCGATCCCCAGATTTATCACTGATCGAGCATATCTAAGATTATTTAGGATGGCAAATTGGACAGCCTACATGTTTGGTCAAATTAAAGGAGCGTTATTGCGAATGTGGAATGAGATGTCACAGGACATCATACGATACTTAAATGTCTTAATGTCCAACCGTAACACATCATGAATTCATCATGAATTCATGCCAATAGGGTACTAAAAGGTCCAGTCATTTCTAATTTTTCCTACAGTAAATGATCATTTTGCTTTAATTTTGTAATCACTTATTTACATCAACGTTGTACTTACGTAAGTAATTTTTTTTTATTTTGACAACTTTTTCTTAGTGTGCAACTTTTTATGGCAATGAGTATATTTTCAAGATGTTAGAGGGGGGAATTATCAAGATTGACAGACATTCTATAGTGGTGCTAGCAACTGTGAGTCGATATTTTAAAATTGTATGCTTGACTCAAACCCCGTTATTAGTAGTCTAATGGACTCGTATCCGATAAAATAAAAACTGCTGTTGGAAATCATTAAGATAAGAGTAGTTCTCCATTTAAAATATTTAGTTAAGTCCGCGATTAAGTAAACGGTGCCAGTTCGTTACTGTGTGTATCAGAGAAAAGTTAATAATAATCTAAATTGCCATCAACGTTTACCACACATTGTAATTACGTTCAAAAATAGGGTTCCCATCGTGTTGAATAAAAGAGGTTAAGTGCTCCGAATTTAAAATATATTTTTATAATGTTTATTCGAAAAATCTATATAATCAAGTTAAAGTTATTTGGCCAATTATTATTTCTCCTCTGTGGCTCTTAACATAACGACGACGTCAGTTCGGTATGTTATAAAAGAAAAAATAGTTATAAGTTTAATTATCATCGGCGTTTACTGTATTTTCTAATAACACTCCAACAGAGAGCTTTTATTGGGTTCAATAAAACATTATAAATACTCCGCACTTTTAATTTACTTTTATAATGCCTGTTCAAAACATCTGAATAAAACGAAATGATGAAATATGCTTGGATGTTTATTATTTCTTCTCTTTAGATTATAATGTGAAAACTACGCCATTTCATTATAGTATCATAGAAACATTAGTCATAAGTTTAATTACAATAAATGCTCCTTACGTATCGTAGTTACGTTAAAAGGTATGATTTTTACTGTATTTAATATAAGAAATAAACATTCTAAGTTTTAAATTAATTTTATAGTGCTTGTTTTCCAATCTGAATTCTCAAGTAAGAAATCCTTAACTGTAATAATTTCAAGTCACTGATTTGATATCCATAAGGTTCAACCAAGGGTGACCAAGTAGTACAACAAGCGCCGATGACTATTATTTGTGGTTATGTGAGGGAAGGAATAGAACCAAAACTCCAACTAAACTTAGAGTTACCATTGCTGAAGCCTCCAAAAGGTTGCTGTAAATGTCCTCCAAGCAAAGAAGGCTTCCTGAAAGTGATTTATATGCTAGAATACTAGTGGTTTATACGCCGCTCACCTCACGACACAGGAGGGAACGTTTGAGATGGACACGTCGACATATCTTCAGGAATGATGATCAATGGAGGCCTGTTCTCTTCCCGGATGGGGCCAAGTTTAATCTCAAAATGGATAGTATATGTTACTTGATTAGAAGAGAAATAGTAATACTTCCTCATCCAGCAAATATCCGTGAAAGAGATCCATACAGATGAGTTCAGTGTCTGTGTTCGGGATGGTACCTCTTTAGGGAAACACACAGAAACTCTATGACTTCTCGTGTGCAGCTGTGAACCTTTGCATCTTAAGAGTAATTAAAATTTGAACTATTTTGTTTCATCCTATGTCTTACATTGTTATTATTTTTTATGCTTTATTTTATATATAAGTTTCCAGACTATATTTTTTACATTAATGTAACTGTTTACACTTAAGGTCCTGAAATTTAAAAAAAAAAAACAGAATTAAATAAAATTCAGTATGCAATATTTTGAAATTATTTAAAAGATATTAGTTTTTTTTCCTTCTCATGTATAAAGTAATGAACGTTTTTAAAAGTAATTTTGAAACACTTAAAATAATAATTACTTAAAGATAGACGTAAAGTTGATTTCTAATTTTTTAGTTATAATGAATGAAATTTCAGTCATCACAAATAAAATAAAATAATTTAATTCCTTAAAAAAAAACAGAGAAATATTTATTATAATTCAAAGATTATTAAATCTAATGTTTCGTTAATATGTGACGAATTCAAGAATTATACTCTTAATGTTTGTCTGATCTGAAAAAACTTGTTTTAAAATCTCACAGAAGCTTACTGAAGTTAAAGGTGTAAATGAAACGAAATGATTGGATAATCGTGTACAAAATAATTGAAAAAAATTATTATTATAAGCTGAAATGTAAGGTCTGATGGAAATCGTAACTTTACTTATTAATTTTCTATTTCATTACATGTATAATGTCTGTCATTCCCGCATACAAAAAAAGTTATTCTTATCTGCATCTTCAATATTCCAATGAAATTTGCTTTAAATATTCATGATTTATATTGATGACTGAAATAAGAACAAGAGCGAAATTGAAAGAAAAGTGTTATTATTTTAAATAATCCTTTAAGGGGCACAATACCCTTTAGTGGAAGAAATTCGAAAATAACTTTATTATTTTAATTTAATTGTAGAACTTATCCTAATATAAGTACAAAATATCAAGGCTCTTGCTACATTATTTACGGAGTTATTTAATTTTACTTAAGTTATGTGTTATGTCTTCCTTTAATTTCAAACTTTAACTTACTTTTGTCAGATTTTTATTTTTCAAGATGGTCATGTCCTTGAAATCCCAAGACCTTTTTTGTAATCAATATTTAAAATTATATAGTTTTTAAGGCTGTTTTACATAAAATGTTTAATAATTCTGTTCAGGGAATGAGGTTTCAGATAAAGAGTTAGATTTTAGCAAAAGTACAAAAAATGAAATAGTGTTTTTTTAATGGACTTCGTAGTGCATGATTTAAGAAAATCAATACGATAAATAAAACTAGTACAGCTAAACTCATGCACAGAATTATGAGAAACACTTCTAAAAAATATATAAGAAGATTGCTTAAAATACAATATTTAGAAATTTAGAAATATTTTTAATAATTTTAATTTAAAACATTTTTAAATATAAATTTCTTATCTTTTTTCTGAAATACATATTTTATAAATGTTCACGTATGGTGAATAAAATCTTTTCTTGTAAATATCTAAGTAAAAAAAATGATGAAAGGGTATAATGTATCCTAGAATTACTAAACAATTATTCGAGATTAAATGCATAAAAGGCTCGTAACTGTAATACATATATTCAATATTATATTTAAAAATAAAAGGGTAAAAAGCATAAGACACAATATTCAAAAAAATGAAGTGAAAAAACAGGTTTGATGAGGATTTTCAATATGTCTAATACGTATTTCTATTCCATGCTTTTATCTTTCCAAATCCTTTGCAGGGTCTATTCTCAGTTAAGTGTTCGTCTATACAGTCTGTTAATTTCTTAATGTTAAGAAGCCTTCACCTGATTGTTTATATGAAAACGATACGATCAAGCATGGGAAACTATAGTGGTAAGCGATTGTTTGCTAACTCGATAAATTCGAGAACTACAAAGGAAACAAGATATGCACATTATATGTTCTTATTTTCGCCTACTGTACATTTCTTGTTTTGTTGCAGAGTCTATTCTTTCAAGAAAGATTTTATTTAGTAATCTGATCAAACTAATAAGCTACAAAATTATGGAAACCGATATGCTTAAAAGCATTAAATTTTTGAATTTGTTTTTCTACACTTAATCCCATTAGCATTTGAGTAATTAATATATCGACTTAAGGTTTGATTAATTAAAAATATTCAATATATCAAAATTTAAATTCTTTTAGATAAACAAATATATAATTATTTCTAATTATAACAAAATATATTCAGTTCCTGTTAATAAGTTTGTACAAACTAATAATTATTTCATCTTATATCTTGTGATGTTACCTTTTTTATTTTTATTACTTACTTTTTTTCATTATTATTTTCTACAGTTATCTTTGAATCTAATTAAATAGTTAGTATTTACAAAACTCCAATTGAAGATACGTAAAAACAAGGTGAAACACTTTATTAATTATCAAAGATTATTCAAGGTCAATATTTCTCGAACCATTCATAATTCGGTCATTCTTAATTAATATTAAAATAATAAAGTTCTGTTGTCTTGCTATATCACTTTGTATCTGGTATCTTTGTACTCTCATTAGGAGTTACTTCTTCCAAAAGTTTTAATTTGTTGCTTCAATCTGATTTGCAAATATATAATCCTCAACTTCGCTCAATTTGTGTTCAAATCACTCTCTATTTCCATTATATATTACTATTTCTAATTTAATTCACTACACCATTTATCTTCATCAAATATACCAAATAATGTTTCATTTAGGTTGGGAAAAATTGTTATTTTATGCAATTTATGTTTTATCCTGAGGTTATTGAAGAGAAAATCTTGAAAAACTCAACATCACATTTGAGAATGACTTTTTACACAGCTCGGTCATTATGAATCTAAAAAAATTTTTCATCACCCAAATTAGTGCCAAAAGATCATTAATAAGCTTAAGTCACAAAGAGTTTTTCCTGAACTATACTTTCTTATTGTGTGAAATGCTAAAAAAAAAATCTAAAATTCCTTTCAGCCCCGGTAAATACTTACACCATTAAGGCGGTATAAGAACTATATTTAATTTAACAGAGGCGTTAAAATTGGAGCCGTCTTCAGTTACCTGGCTTTCAAAAGAAAAGAAGAATTACAGAAAGAACTTACGTGGGATAGTTGTTATTGTTATTGACACTGGAAAAGGTTACTACTTTTGACCTTGGTCCTTTCTCTCTGGTTTATTTCATTAGTTTTCTCTACGAATTGTTTCTATCCCATGTGTTTGTGCTGAATGACCAAGAAGAAGATGCTTTGAGGCATTTAGTACAGTTTATTTGTTAGTAAATGGTTAAATGTTTGTCAAATCAATGAGTTACGAAGTAATATACAACAAATTTATATCGTTCAATATAATTTTTTTTGTTATTCAAGTTATCTATTATACAATGGTTATTATTTTTTTGTCTTGTGACAATAATCACAAGCTTAAAAATTTAAAACGACAACTTTCGCATAACTAAATTCTCCTCAACAAATTGATTCAAATTAGCATAGTACTGAAAAATACATGAAAGCTATTGTTAACAGATATTTTTATTATGATTTATTGTCTGGTTCTGTATTTTTCTAATTTGACCGACATACCACAGAATAATTTTAATGCCAATTTCTTTTTAAGGTGCAGTAAGCCCAACTCATCCATGTCACAGGTGTTTAATGGAATCGGGAATAAAATCCTTAAATTCACTTGATTCACTTGATTGAAATACATAAATTATTTCTTGCACCATTCTTATGTATGATCTGCGATGCTTGAGGCCCTCAAGGTCTTTCCTTCTGGTAAAACGGACATCATTCACTCAAACACTCTATAGTGATATTTTCCCTTTCTCACGGAGTTTTACTGTATTTGGTAAACACGGGAATGTGTTCCCAGGATATATTAGTGACACTTCTACATTTTCTACCATCCTTTTTGTCAACCAATGTTTATTTGTTTTCCATTTCTTCCAACATCTAGTTCATAGTTACACCTTGTTTGGTGCAGCATAGGCATATCTTGTTTTTGCGCCATTAAACTTCGCTATCATTCAATCACTCACTACGAGGCTTGACAACTATTGAAACACTCAAGAATCAAAGTAGAGGTAGCCCTGATAAAGTAGCGGTATAACATAGTTATTTTGAGGTATGTTCAGAAAGAAAAAGCATTTAATTTCTTAAAAATCGAAAAGATGATACATTTGTGAAAAATTTACATCTTTATGTCCATGAAACTCTATTTTTCAACAAAACGCCTTCCTTCACCATGCACATTGTGAGCTGAGTCAGGCCTGTTCCTGGTCGGTATGTAGCGTATGCCCCGTACTCAAGTGGAGAAATACAGGATCTCTAAATTACGTCGGTATTTAAATATTACATTTAATTTTCTAGAATATGAATTTTTATTGTTTATTTTGTTGCACTACAACTGCATCTTGTTTAATTTGTGTATTCTTGAAAATAAAAATACATTATTTTTTAGAATCTCAGATTTTTATTTTTATTGTTGATTTATTTATTTATTTGTATTGTAAATACCTCTTGTACATATATATATATATATATATTTAGTAACTTTAATAAAAATATTTACTTTTAAAACATTAGTTTTTGTCTTTTATTGTTTATTTTTTGAGTATGTAAATACATGGCCAAGTGTCCAGTTCAATTCACAAGAGATATGGAAAAATATCTCACGGATTATATAACTTAAGATTTTTTCTCACCTTATTGTATCCAGTCATTGTATTTCTTTCTTTCTTTTTATTTACTAGCTGATGTGCCCTATCTTCAAATGAATAAATTTTTAAAATCAAATCGTGTTGCATAAAACGTCGCGAAAACAGATAAATCGCGTGGCATGTGTTTGTAAGATAATATACACAAGAGCTGTTTGCAGAGGAATGGTAATCTTCCTCGGGGGAATGAAAAGAAGGGCAAAAAAAGCCAAAAATTCGTTCGCTATGTGTATGATTTAAAATACATTTAAATTCCAACCATTGATATTTTCCCGGTTCTTTTCTTTACACCACCATCCTAAAGTGCTTTATTTTGGTTTGATCAAACAAAGGATTTGTACAAAGAAGTAACAAAAGAACAATTAAATTTACGGATTTATATTAGATTTAATCTGATACAAAAAGCTAATGTATAGATTCTATATTTTTTAACTTAAAATGTTTCATATCTTTTATAATTTATAATTAAATCGGAGAGCACATGTTTATTAAAGCAACATTCAGTTACTACGTGAAGTTCATTAAATGAATTAAACGATATTTATTTTTAAAAAATTTTTTTTTTCTTTCATAATATAGAAATAAAAATTCCTTGAAGACAGAAACGTATGCTGTAACGAAAAATTAAGTTCATTCTTACGATGTCAATGCACATTTAGAGACGGGACTTGCCTTCTTCAGGTAAGTACGGGCATCATGACCCCGAGGCACCTTAGTGATCTTTCTTTCCCATGGGGTTTACTGTCTTTGGTAAACACGGGTGACGCACTCCCGGGATACCCTAGCGATCCTTCTCTATTTTCGACCCTCCTTCTTGTCAACCATTTTTACCTTTTTTTTCAACTACACGTCTAGACCACAGTTGAATCTTGTTTGGCGCAGCATAGCCATATCTGGCTCTTGTGCCAATAAACTTTATATTCATTCATTCATTCATGCAAATTTAGAGACTGCTGTTTATAAATCGTTTCCACCCTTCAAATATGCACTTTGATTTGGAGGAACCTAAAACAAATTTAAAGAAAAAAAACTACTGATTTATTAAACATTTAAGATCTAATGTTATAAAAATTACCCAATTATTTCACATACATATATAAAATAATCAGGAAACATTAATAATTAATATTCATAAAAGTGCTTTCGTAATAAAGCATTCATTTTGTATTAATTTCTATTTACAATATGTTAAAGTGACCCAATACATCTAAAGCAATTTTTGACCTACATTTACGTTAATTTCTTAAGGATTTTAAACTCAGTTCATTAATTTTCCAAGACCTCTCTTTCATTTTCAATCTACTTCATTCAAAAACTAAGTTATAATTATATTTAAAAATTGCGTGTACAAGTCCTATATTTTTGTTACGAGAATATGTACAACTCACAATTTTAAACTAAAAACAAATATTTAAAAAAATTATTCAATCTGCATTAATAATGTAACACTCATAGAAATGATTCTTATGACCAGGTAGAAATTATTATAAGTACTGAGAACTAATTGTTTTGTTTCCTCATTTTAAAAATGTAACATTATCTTTATAAAAATTATCGCATTTTGTTGAAGACACGAACAAAATAGTCTATATCTATTGATTACGAAATATATAAGATATTGTGCAGAGGTAAATTATCTACGTAACAAATTATTTTTTCTTCAGTAACAGAGGCGATACTTCCGTGTACTATAACAATTCTTTGCGTTGTTACGATCTAGACAAATAACAAATAGTAGCCTGTAAAAGCCGATACTGGCAATCAAGCTCTGAGGCTGTAAATGGAAGACGAGTAACTGCGTTTATATAGCAACAAAAAGCATTGCGTCTATTTGGGATTCTTTCTACTAATCATTACTGGTTACCATTACTAGTTACGAAAAGGTATTATGTGTTCGGTTGAAAGAGATAAGTAATTTATAAATGCTGTTTGAAAATCGAATTGTGGAGAATGACATTGAAGTATGATATCTAAAAATAAAATCTCTTAATGAATAATAGATTCTTGATTCTTCATGCATCAAAAACACTACAACTTCAATACAGTGCAGTGTTATTGGAAATAAATCATTCGATTTCAAAATGTTATATATTTATAAATAAGTGACACAGAGTGATAATTAATAGATAAATGCTAAGGGAAACTGTGGAATTGTTTTTACAAGGGGTCAATATAACCTCCTTTAGTTACTCGTATAATGTCAAAACGGTATCGCCCTCAACCTTTCACTTTACAAAGACATCTACTGTTCTGAATATTATGATACCACCTTCAAATACCTTGAGCATTAGATGGATCTGTTCGGCAATTATTTAAATTGTCTCTGACCGGTGATTACAGATTTAAATGCTCAAACGACAACACACAAAAGAGTTTTTGCTCCGCAACGTTATTATTACTTACGCCGATGAAAACCTTTTAAAACAGCTTTCGTGAGTTAGCTTCACGAAGAAGACACAAGCAAAATACATTGTTCAATGTAAAAGACTTCAATATTTTCTATTTAATGTTTTAAAAGTGTCTGATGGAAAAATAATTTGTACACACCAAATATTTATAAATAGCAATGTTACGCCCAACACCATATATGTAATTGGGAGAAACACATTTAAGAATAGGAAAGAATTAATTTTAAAAATATTAAAACTTATGGATATGGTACGATTTTCTGCATAAAATAATTAAATATTTTTAAAATAAATGATATTTAAAATAATTCTTTATTTAAAATGCTTTTCAAGCTTACAGTTTAAATATAAACATTTTCTTATTAATATTTAATATATAAGTTGCTCACACACACTATGTCTCCTTAATAAGTTATATGCAAATCAAAATAACATGTATTCTAAGAACGACAAAAAAAGTACTAGAGAATTATAATTTTCAACAATTTTTAAAACATCAAAATTATAACTTTGATTATAATATGAAAAAAATATTTTATTTAAACAAATATAATTACAAACCATTTAATCAAAAAATATAAAATTAAGCTGTTAAAAGATAAGCGATATTTTGAAAAAACCCTGGCGTATTAGCTTGCTAGTCGAAGATGAATTCGCCAATATAGAAGTGTCAGAACTAACATCTGAGTAAAGTGCAGAATAAAAGAGGGGATGTGTTAAAATTCGAAAAAAAAAGCTTAAATTATCACATTACACAGTTAATCTCTCTGCCTATTAGCTAAATATTTTGCTCTGCACATTTTGGCATACACTTTAGTGAAAGTAAAATCTTTGATCGAACAACGAAGTGTTAAATGTACTCCCAATTAAATCCTCAAACAATTCAGTAATACAATACACTACTAATTGAAAAACAGGTTTTTATCCTACAAAGTTATAAGCAATTTCATGTACTAATTAGCAGATAGTAAACAAAGTGTACTAATAATTGCTGAAGCATTTTGTTACTTATTTGTTTGCTAATACCTAAAGAATGAAATTAATAGAGCTAATGAAGGTAAGGGAAAATAAGTAGAATACAAAGAACCGATTAAACGGTTTAAATGTCTAAACTTTTTCACTTGATTGATTATGAACGTGTTAATTTTTATATTACTCAGAAACACATACACACAAAGATATATATATATATATATATATATATATATATATATATATATATATTATAATTAATATCATATTAAAAGATACATATATTCAGACATTTTATAGTACAATATTGAATTTTGTGATTATGTATTTTATAAACATCGATACTATATTTAACTACTAAAAATTGATAATATCCTATATAGTATTGAACCAATGGCTTTCTATTCTATTTTCTGTAGGAAGAAAATCCCTATCAGTACTACTTTATATTTTACTAAGTCTAAAAGATACTTATCTTTTTTACATAATAGTTGCTCTCAAAATTAAAAATTAATTAAATAATATTTTTCTTATTATCTACTTCCTCTTACTGTTTCTTTCTCTAATATTTCTCTCCATTTTAAATTTGCAATAATCTTAATCTTATGGCAAATTATTATTATTATTATTGTAAAAAATATTTATTTTTATTTTGCTTAGTTATAGTTTATAAGATGCTAATCGGTTAAACCTAAGGCTTTTGTCATGATTTTCAGCTAAAGATAAATTTCATGTTAAACAGTAAAACATACAATAACTAATGTTAAAATTCTAACACACATAACGTTATGTTTAAAACCCCAACAATATTGCCCCTCGTTTGTTACCTGTATACAGGTAACCACTATGTCAAGCTTTTAAATATTTTATTGAATTTTTGCACTGAGATACAATTTTATTGAATACTTCTAAAATCAATTTTTGAATATTTGAAATATTGTAAGTATTTGAAGCATTGTAACATTTTTTTTCAAAATATATATACCATGTTATTGTAAGCATATAAGTATAATAGTTTAAAGTAATTCCTTACTTGACTTTGAATTTATGTTTATATAATAAATGTTCAACCTAATACCATTTTAGAGTAATAAATTGATTTATATTTTAAATAATTTTTGAACTTCTTCCTCAAATTGAACGGCCGAAAGGTCCTTCCAGAAGTCCATTATTTCAAAGGGAAGCAGTTACGATGAAAACAATTTTACTTAACTGTATTTAAATCAAAAGCCAAGCGAAATGTATACCATTGAACATCCGCACGTATTAACTACAACTTCAACTCGTACAACCTTCCATAGTGTTCAATATGACGTCGGAGACTAAATGGCATTAATACTCACAATCAGCTTTTTCTACCTTCATTTTACAGATAAAGTCATGTTGCATTATCAAATGCTTTCATGTTTGAATTTCAAAAGAACACTAAATACTATGTAAGAAAAAACTTATGTCTTGCTCTTCAGGAATATTTAAGAAATAAAATAAATGCATCTGAAAACATTTTAAGTAGATGTTTATATATATATATATATATATATATATGTGTGTGTGTGTGTGTGTGTAAACTAATATTCGGAAGAGTTAATGACGTTTTGATTATATTGCCTTTCCTAGGTTTCCATATTTCGCATTAGCTGGGCAGAAACAAATTCCAATCAGTTCAAATGAAACAAATATAATTTCTAAACATGAAAGGAAACGAAAGAAATTAATATCACTTATGTAATTTTCTGAAATAGAGAGTAAAATCTATTTTAAAATTTTGAAAAATACCTAAGAATTTTGAACACATAGAGAAATATATGAGTAAACTTCAAATTTCTACATAATTTTAAAGTATTTAAGAATTTTATCCATACCTTACAGACTTTAAAATGTGTTGAAATTCAAATAATGTATATGGTAAATTAGAAATGAATGTTTAACAATGAATATTGATTCTGAAATTTTTCACCTTGCTATACGAATGAGTATTAAATATTAATAAGAATTCACTACTCGACTTTTAAGATTAAATGTTAAAATTATGTTTTTTATCGATTTTCAGGGACAATTATTTTGTAGCTTTAATTCATTGAGCTAGAATTTGTTAAAATTTGATCTAAGTATCTATCAGTTGATATAGAAACCTACACAAGTCTTTCGTATGATGAATTATCGTACCCTAGATGGTCAGATCATTTTTTTATTGAGAGAGGCAGTAATCGTATTGGCATTGCTATGAGCATTTTGATCATGGTATTTAAGATTAAATGATGTTGATTAGCTGGTTTATTGTTTGTTGACGTCGTATTTCGAATAGACACGTGGTCTATTTGCATCAATCTTCGAAATATTGAGCCACGATCAAGAAAAGGGGATGACATCGGAGCTGGCACGCTATTCTTTTAACTACCACAACTTACCTGGGGAAAGACATTGAGTCTCGACAGAATTTAATTGCCTCATGCTCACTACGAGAAATATTTTAGGTGAACCACGATTCGAGTCAATGGCTCAATTAAAACACTTTTGATGAAGAAATCATGTCTAGCGTTTGAAAACAGATTCACATAAAGTATGTGCCTACCCAAAAATCATCGTTTCTGTGAAAATTTTCTAGATAGTTTCTTTATTACTTTCTATTAAACCCATATATTTACAATTTCAGAAATTGTTTTCATTTTTTCTAGGGTAACTGGAAACAAAGTTATGACCCCAATTGTATACCGGAAGTTCAATTTAAAGAAACTGGAAGTGGAATTTTCAAGACCGAAACTAAGCCATAAAAATGTAAACTATGTATTTCAACCAGCTGTTTCTTCATTTTTAAACGATGGGAATGTACAATATACTTTTTAAATATAGAATTTATCTCATTTCTTAAAAAGCATTTCATACATTAAAATGAAATTTTACCACCAATATTCTGTATATCTCTAGGCATGTTGTGAACCTCAAACTTTTAAGTATATAATTATTTATTATGAGGCTATTTTTAATTTTAAAAAATTATATATTTTCTTGTAAAATCTTGTTGTGCTTATGAATTTTGGTATAGTAAGTTTAAGCGATAATTGCATTTTACTGCTTCACAGCACAGTTATAAGTAAATTAATATATTGTTGAAACAAAAAGTGAAATATCTTTTTAGAATTTGTTATATGAGCTTCTATGTAGAGGTCAATTTTCACTAAATTTTAACAGAATATGGCCAACATTTGAAAAATAAGAAAAAAAAATCATGAAATTTACTTTTGAATTTACCATTTTGTAGATTAAAATGAATAAAAACATAAGTATTTCACAACAATTTATTTTCCTTTTTTTTTTTCGAAAAAAAGTGCTCCATAGGTAGGCACCTACCTTAGAAACATGTTGACATTGAGACACTTATACGTCAGACACAGATTACTATTACAGGCATTAATCTACAATATGTGTACTGAAATTAGATAAATATTTCAATTCTTTTCAAGTCTAAACGTAAAGTGATTTATGGAAGAAGTTAAATATTATTACAAAAGGAGAAGAAAGTACATTTATAGAATCTATTTCTGTTAATTTCATTTCTCTTGCTTTTTTTCGCACAGAAGGGAGAAATTTTTAAATTCTTAACAAAACGATATTATGAAGTTTGACTATCCATTCAAGAATTAGCAGCACGAATAGTATATTGAAAAAAGTTGAAGAGTTAGTGCAGAGAAATTTTCACTCCTACTCAACAGAGAACAGAGGATGAGAATTTATTTGATTGGACCAATGGGATGTTCGCTTTTGGTATGCAGTTTTACTTTTCTTGTCCGAGTTATTTTCTGGTTTTTACTAATTAAACAGTAGTTTGCGTGCTGTTGGTATCCAAACTTCCTTAACTTTAATTTCCTTCCTAAATCCATGGCTGAGAGCACAGTCGGTTTATCTTCCTCACTCCTAATACTGTTCTGCTAACGTACCATGGTAGTCAGTCTATCATATCGTTTCAAGCTTGGAAGTATTTGAATAAAAATTAAGCAGGATGTATTGAAAAATCAATGCGATTAATTTTCAATTATTATTATTGATTTTGAATGTTATTTTTATTATAGACCCACTGTGACGAATAACAAGAGATGTTGCTTATTAAATTCCACATAATTAAGAACTGTTGGCGAGGCACTCTGCACATACATACACGGAGTTGTCGTAAAATTTTAATTATTATAATAAGGAATAAAAAAAACATCTTGATGAAATTATTTTTGCATATTAATTAATCTATATGTACATAATAATGTAAATTACATATAACATGATGATTTGTTTTGTTTCCGGAAAAAACCCGTATCAATCGAAAAATCAAAGTAACCCTTAGTTGTGTAAAGTTTTAAATATAACCCTTGAATCGTAGATTCTTAAATATTACTAAAAATGATGGAGAAAAAATATTTATTTTTTATTTATTATTCTTCTCTACATAACAACTGTCTAAAATTATACATTTCTCCCAGCGTTTCTTTACCTATCGTAGCCCATCCTAGTACAACTCTCAGCAGATTCAACTCATTACTTTCTCCATAATGTAGTTTACAATTTGTCCATAAGGGGCAATTAATACACGGAATAAATTTTATTCCGATATCTTGGTTATTTTTAGTAATAATTATAACTTTACAGTGCCTTTTGCATGTAGAGGCACAGCTAATTGTAAGAACCTAAAACTAGGCAATTTTCATGCATCAACCCTTCCTTCTCTAAGGACTTTGCTTGGATAAGCGTTGGATATAAAATAAATTAGTTCAGCAAACAACAAAAATACTCTCTTGTTAAACACGAGTTTTAATAAATGTTTACGGTATTACAGAAACACACACAAATTTTATCGTCTCGTTTATATGAAAATATAGCTTATTAAACCTGTATATCTTTGTTTGGTTGGTTTGAAGTTGTTCACTCGACTTGACTGAGAAGAAGCGAACACTTATTTGCCTCAAACCAATTATCTATCCTCATTAAGACAGTTACTTCTTTTGTGCATAATAACAGGTACAAAAAATAAAATGAAATTTACATACTTAGGGATTCGAATTTACCATAATTTAAATTATTAAGTTAAACATATCTCACCAAACATTTCATATACAAAATCTAGCCAATATTTGATTAGGAAGGTGCTCTGAAAAGACATAACCCGATTTCCTTCAAAGGTCAACACCTAATTCTAGTAAATATCCCTAATATCTTCAGAAAATGCAGTAAAATGTTAATAAACATATTGATAATACAATGGATACATATAGATTAAAATAACCAGAAAAACTAGCATAGAAGTAATTAAAAAAACAATAGTTTCAATTCTTCACATGTCCTTCATTAACTGATATATGATTTAATATATCCCTCTAATATACTAAACTAAAATTAAATTATTCATGTCAATTATTAATTTGATTAGCATAGTTAAATTACTCTAAGAATGCACTACTTCTCACCATGGAACCAGATAATTTTAAAACATTAATTAAAAATAATGCAAATGATTCTTCTTTCAAAACTCCATTTGAATTACTATCATTAGTTCCAGAGATATTTCGAAAAATCTGTATGAAGAAAATGTAGAAAAGGTCTTACGGACAAGTGTGAAGTTCATGATATTTTTCTCATTTCTTAAGATCGGATGTTCATTAAATCAATAATTTCAATTAAAAAAATACATGGACCTTTAAGGGGCCCACGATGCCCGATTGCGAATTTCAAATTGAATATTTAATAAACTAATGATGAAAAGTAGAAGAAAACTTAGATTAAAGGGTTTTAACACATGAAAAATCGAATTATATAAATATTTTTACATTACAATGATTTGTTTCATAACTGTATTAAATAATAAAGTTTAGAAAAACATTTTGTCATAAATTTGAGTAAATGAGGGTGTATTAACCTTTTAATGGGCAGTATATAAAAACATTACATTTTAGTTAGAATTCATCTGATATGTATTAATAATGTTACAAAGGCACGATATCAAGTGGTAAAATTAATTTTGTTTATTTTCTGCTTTTTAAGACCCTTTATATATATTTTACCACCGCCCCACTAGGATACCTTATTTGTACTCTCAGCTTTTCGTAATCCTTCGAAGAAATAATAAATAATTTCATGAAAAATTAAATTATTTTAGTTAATTTGGGAAATATTAGGATTACAAAGTCCTTATGAAAAGATTAGAATTTTATGATGTCGCATTTTTATTTCTAACAGTGATAATTTGTGTGAAAATATGTCATTTAATTACAAGATAACTTTTTACATACATATATAATTCTCATGATTTAATGATAAAATAATATTTTAAAATTAATAAAACAAATTTATTTCAAATGCATATACAATTTTAAAAAAATGAGGCATAATTTTTATTGCCCAGACTTAAGTGAAATTTTCTTCCACTTGTTTCTGAAGATAACTCCTATCCATCAGAAGGAACTTTCAGACAAAGCAAGATTTTTCTCAATCGAAAGTCCCTAAGTTTGCAATATTTTAAGATATATATTGAAAATATATATATGTATTTAAAAGTTTAACTTAAACTAGATTATAAAGCTACTTTAAATAAAAAATATATAATATTTTTTTCTGAAATAATTATGCACCCTATTGTACGAAATCTAAAAACATGAGAATAAACGAAAACATGAATTCTTCGAATACTAGATAAAACTAAAATATTATTGTATATATGGTCTTCTAGGAATTTCTGAATTATTTACGGGATGCGTACTCAATTCTCTCTCTGTCTTTCTCTTTAATCTCCGCTAAAGCGGAATTCCTAGATTTTTTTCAGTTTAGAAAGATTCATCTCTTCTTTCAAGATTCGCATCTGGAGCCCAAATCCTGAGGGCTCGGTTCTTTTTACAAATTGGATATCTCTTTGCTGTATTATATCTTTTGTTCATGATTGACATTCGACAATGATTTACAACCCAGTTCACTTGATCCATTGTAAAGACTGCCGCTAGAGGCAATAAACCCCTATTGGTGGCAGCTTATAATCTATTCTTATCTCATGTCAACATATGTCCACTATCGTTAACAATTCCCTATTCTGCGGTATCCAGCTAGTTCTATTTTACAAGCTTTCGAAGGCTGCCCTTCCCTAAACTAATTTTTTGCAATTATTTTAGTATTGAAAATTATTTTTTTCCTTGTGCTATTGTTTGTTGTTTCTTGTTTGGCACTCACCTCTTTGATAAATTTCTATTCTTGCTTTAAATTTCTTTTCTTTGGAAAATAAGATCGAATTTTACTACGCCTGCACTTGAAAATATGTTAATGACCTCTGTATTTCATTGTAACAAAGTGAACTATCACATATGAATCTGAATCTCAAATTTCAGTGTTGCCATCTGGTGCTAACTAACCATTTGTTGCTCTATGTGGGTGGTGGTATAAATATGATACCACATAGTTTGAAGTATGAAACCAATATTTTATAAATTTTAATTTGATTAATTAGCGGTATTTATATAAATTTTTAAACATGTAGATTGTGTGCCTGATGTATTTTAAACTTATTTCAAAACATTTCTGCAACATTTCACAACTATTCTGCAAGGTTCTTCCTCCTAATTTAAGTACAGAAAAGTCTAAGCTACCATTTTAATGTAAGTATGTAGAAAAAAGTTAATTTTACAAAGATTTTTAGAATGTTAAAGATGTGGTATAAGAATATACCACCACCTCTGAAAGGGTTAACATCACACTGAGATGCAATACAAGAGTGATTGGCAACAGACTTCGTAATTCTGAACCTAAATCAAGTGACGATGAAAATATCTTAGCTAGGACCTCTTTCTCTAAACTTCTACTCTTAGGCATCATGATGACAAGGAGATGCGTCAGTTTTAACACGTATCAGCCTCGATTCAAGGCGGGTCTTCAGTGGCATCAGGAATCAACGGAAACAACCTCACCACCAATTCGTGACAACGGCCACCAGGTTACTCCGTCTTGAATATTTTATTTATATTAACCACTAAAACTATGTAATTCCGTAAGTATCAACTATTATTTCATATCAAAATTTATTGTTTTTAATTATAAATAAGAGTAAATACATTTTAGTAATGAATTAAGTATTTTAAATATTTTAAGAAAGAACTTACTATTAGGAATCTGTACATCAAAAGTTATTATTGATTAAAAATGCAGCTATTTTTTTAAAGAAAATAAATATATTCAATATTATAAATGTACATAAGGAAACAAAAAAAACTTATTAAAATATCGTACATTAATATTTTCCACACTGATAGATATTTAGATTCAAATTATTTTTCTACGGAGTTTTCGCTCAAAAGTTCTTAATAAATAGGAAGAAGAAGAAAAAAACTTAGTTACGATATAAAAAGTGTTTTTATATACCCGCATAAATACCAGTAGGTTCGAATATATGCGCGTGTCATTACCATAACAACATGTTAGCCAAAATTGGACAAGCAGTTTGGCCTGGTCTCTCATTAAAACAATTTCATACTGAACTTAAAATTAATGAAATAAAATATAAGGATGTTGCTTATCTATAGAGAATAGAAAGCTGTGTAAAGACGATAAAAACTTAATAAAAATCTAATTAAAAAGTACAACGATATGATCTAGAGTTTGATTTTGATTAATGAGTTTCACTCATAAAAGAATTAATTTTTTATTTAATTTCAAACCGTAATTTTCTTTTCCAAGATTCATTTACATCAAACACTTAAAATAAAGATTTTTACAAATGCTCCTCTTATAACAAATTTTAAAAAAAATTATTAAAATCATATCTACATTTTAAGTGGTTTTCAGAAGCCAAAAACCAATGTTGCATATTCTGAAAGATGAATCTCCTTTAAATATCAGTTTAAACATCCGGTAGGCGGGAAAGGATCCTTTAAATTGACTCAAATATTAATTTATTTTGTAAGTAATGTGGCCCACCTGTTACCAAAACGTAAGAAGGGAGAATAAAGTCATTTGATGTGTTACTGATGATGAAATATGCTGACACATTAGTTTCTCCTTCGGAAACGTGCAGTTCATTGAATGTTATTCCTGCTGTGTTTCATTCATCATATTTCCTTTTCATTATATTAGAATTTAGTAATCAAAGCAAGTCTATTAAAATTTTCAGAAAGTGTAGTGATTAATTACTAAGTTCTTAATGTAGAATTAAATTATAACATTCTTAGTATCTTGAGATACAATCCATCATTCTTTTAAAAAATTTAAATATTTACGATAATGGAATATGTATGTGATGAACCTACGTTATGATTTTCTTTCTTTTTTTTTGTATAACATTCAGTTCCCAGGATATGCTGGTTCCCAGGTTCCTAAACAGTTCCTAGGTTCCTGAACAGTTTTCAGGATATGCTGAACAATTTGTTGTTCTTTATTTCCTTCTTTGAATGATTAGTCTACTCGTATACTCGACACTCATTTTTGTATATCATTAAAGTAAAAAGTGAAGTTTTAGTCAAGTCCCTTTCCCGTTTCAAACGTACTTCTTTGACTTACGCGGTATCATTATTATTCAAAACTCTTCCGTCGTTTGGATAATTAACCATGATATGTTTCGACGATATTTCTATGTTTATCTTTCTAAACTTCTTAGTATACCCTGCCAAAGGTCATTTGGGTATAGTTTGAAATATCTTTTTTATTTTATCGCAGTCAGTTTATGCACTTCCATATACGTATTTATTCTACATCATAAAATAGGATTCATTTATTTCAATGTATAAACGATAACAGCAATGGTTCCGGAACGAAGCATTTCGAACGTTAATGTGTAACATTCAATATGTTCCATTAAGCTGTATGGCATTCTTTAAGGGATTAAGGATTCAATGACAAATGAGTTTGCTAGTAACTCAATGTCAAAGTCAAAGAGCTCTCTACCATCTACCAGGGAGAAAAGTTTTCCCATTCAGCTGTGCCATAATATAAGCATAAATAAAGTTTAGAGCTATTTTAGTTTAATACAAGAAAAGCAGAATAAGAAACTCGAGTAATGACACACTTCTATATGGGTAATAATTGGAAATCATCCCAAACATGACATTCTATAAATGTGGACACGATGCAATAAAGAGTATGACTATAATAATAAGGTCGTACAAATATTCACTCCAGAAGACACGGTACCCCAGTGTTCATAGTCGTTCCGTTCATGGCCGACGCAGTTTTTTTTACATGTGCACGAATCGTGGGTTTTCATTTCACACATTTAAAACCTTTGTATATTGGGGCTGATACACTTTAAATCAAATAATATTTGAGCCATCACATGTTCACTGTATGGAAATATGGAAAGTGAATATATTGATCGCTCATATGTTGATCGCTTCATTTGACAAAGGTTCTAAATTGAAATAATTTTTACTAGTAGCATTCCTGTCGTTACACCTGTAAAGTTAATAAAATATATGATTAGTTATTAATGTCTCTCTTAGAAGCAACACAAAGGGTATTAGAGACGAACTTTGTAATTCTGAGCCTCAGTCAAGTGACCAGGACGACACCTGAACTATTCTCTCCATTTCCAAACGTCTATACCATATCAAAGGAAGGATATAAGGGAAATGATGGATTTACATGCATCAGCTTCGATTCATGACAGGTCTTTTATAGCTGCAGGACTCGAACACACTGGCTGTTGAAAAAAATGCAGGATGGGAGTTCGCGAACATGTCTATTAAGCTATTTGGACTGCATCTAATTCGATTAAATATAACACAAGTAGGGCAATTTTTAATGCATAATAAGCAGTAATAAAAAAAGTGAGTATTTAAACACTATTTTGAAACAGGACATATGTACATTGTTAGCAATAAAATTATTCAAGAAAAAAGACGCATTTGAATAAAGACACTTTTTTCTTCAACTTTTGTTTTAAAATCGATTTAATGGATTTTTATCAATACCTTGTAGAAAGAATTTGTAGCTTAGTACTCCTTGTTTTAGAAAATCCAATACGTTGGAAATCCCAAACACAGGGTGTGAACAAAAGAAGAA
The DNA here is from genome assembly GCA_019974015.1 of Nephila pilipes. Classification (NCBI taxonomy): domain Eukaryota; kingdom Metazoa; phylum Arthropoda; class Arachnida; order Araneae; family Nephilidae; genus Nephila; species Nephila pilipes. The sequence continues at coordinate 257,631 of BMAW01121495.1, forward strand.
ATTGAAAACACAATTTCAAAAAAAAAAAATTGCAATCCCCTTTGAAAGCAAGAACCTTTCTTGAGCTAATAACACGAAACAGTGAGCTCCCTGGTTTAATCCTTCCTTCCAATAAGAAGTGAAGTACTTAAACGTTACCCTAGATTCTGTAAAAAAATAAATAGAGCCTCTATAACGGCGTAGCGACTCCAGTATTTGTAGAAGCTGCATCGAGTTTCGGAAATTTTCTCTTTTCTTTCTTGAAATGAAGCAATGAGGGAAAAAGTGATTTAGTGAATTTTTAACAAAATTTTTAATCTCCTCCATGAGATCAGTATTCTTAAATATCAAAAGATATGAAAATTTTGATCTGTAATGATTTCCGTTGTTAGAAATATGACAATAAATAAGTCTAACATATAAAGTTCATGAAGGGTAAAATTTGCTTCTTCTCAGTTTCTGTGTCTCCAAATCACCTTAATTTCAAAAGAAAAATTAGGATTAAATGTTTTTTGTTTTTGGCAACTATTAATAGATAGATAGATAGATAGATAGATAGATAGATAGATAGATAGATA
>BMAW01121495.1:258287-274745 GCA_019974015.1 Nephila pilipes
GATAGATAGATAGATAGATAGATAGATAGATAGATAGATAGACTGAAGTAAATGGAAAAGTTGCAATCCTTTAAAACTTTTTAAAAAAATGTAAATAAACAAATTTAATATTGCCAAAGACTGCGCTGTAGCTTACACTAGTATTAACGATAAAACATTTGCTTCGGTGTAGAAACATGATCCATAAAGTCATGGTTTCGTAGAAATCAGGAGCCTTATTTGGCGGCTACAATAATGCAATGAAGACATAACTTTTACGTTGTATAAGTTGTTTAAACAGCATTGAAAGCCAGGAAAGAGCTTTACAGGTTTTTATAGACAAGGTTTAGTGTCGTCATCAACTGTAATATTGTGGCCGCTAAATAACAACAGTGGGTGTTCAGGAAAGCGTAGCTGAAGCGCACACTGTTTTGAAAGAACTACATACAAAGATAAGAATTTAATACAAACTCTAATCGATGACTCACCGATATATCACTTTAAGCTCTTTTTAATTTGCTTAAAGAATTCATTCGTTTTTATTTAATTTTTCAGCTCAAGGGCTTTTAATACGAGTTTCTAAGCCTGGAATGCCAGAAGCAGGCCTTTATTATTAACTTCTTTTTTATGTGATACTTAGAGGGTAGTTACTTATAATATCTCTCATTTTTTACCTCGTTTGTTTACTACTTAACGTAAATGGTCTCTAATTAAGATGACAAACTGCAGGGAGTTTTTTAATGCTCATATACTTACTGTATTGGCAAGTGAAGAAAGAAGGATCGAAATATTAGTCTAAGTGCTTTTTTGTTGTAAACAATAAGAAGCACCTGTTGTCACTAGATTTAATAAACGAGTGAAATCTCTAATCCATTGACGATCGATATATTCTGTCGCAAATTATGCTATTGTTAAGATTTTTTTTTTAATTCAACAAACGACATTCAAGTAATTTTTGTTCCTTTAAGCTTCATTCCATCTCTTCATTTTTTGCACCATTAAAAATCATAAGTTATTACATAGTTCGAAAATAAATATTCTCTGACAAAATCAGAAATAATGAAGTCTCCACATGTGAGACGCTAAATTGAACAATAATGCAGGTGTTCTTAGCCTAATTGTGTTTTTAAAATCATTACCAGTTAAATTTCTTCTGATTTTCCTCAGAAGAATCTGGACTTACCGCCATCAAAAACAAATTAAACATTTGTAAGTAGAAGAAATAGCTGCACATTCAATTGAAAAATAAATTCAATGATTTTTTTTCTCTCATTCCATTGTATTTTCTTAGAAAAGGAGTTTTTAATTGGAATGAAACCTAAAGTAATACACAACAGTCTTCTGATTCCAAGCGAATTTTAAAGCATTCTTTAAAAAGAAATTTGAGATGAGTGTGATTTTAATAGTACATTAACGTCGTACTGTGAAGTAACAAGCAAGATCATCATTTGGAGTCTTGATGAAGAGACGAGGATGACACCTAAGGTTGCACCTCCTCTCCAAACTAACCGCACCATGCCAAAGGCAGGAATTGGGATATCATCTAGATTTAACGAGCACCAGTAGTCCTGTTAATCCACGGGCTGAAGTGACACATCGATTCGAAAGCACGACTCAACGGAAACAACGCTCACTGTGATTACGCGACCACTAAAATTAGAGAGAGTTTTATATGTACTGTTATTGTAGGAAATACGGTCGTTTGGTGATTTTAGAATTAATTTGAAGTCGATTGCTTAATAACGTTGGACTTTGAAGCTACATGATCACTATTGGCGAGATGAACAAGGGAATCATCCAGTGCAATTAAGGGCTCACTCTAAGGATGTAGAGCAACAAACTGGTGGCTTGGAGACAATCCCTCCCTCCCTGAAACTTTATCGGCAAAAAGAATATTTTATAACAATAAATGGTAAGATATAACAGTATATGTTGGAAAAAAGAACAAAATTTATTACATATATTTGAAATTCACAGACAAATAAAAGCTTACAATGTCTTATAATGTGGCACCATGGTTCTTTTATTTTTAATTTTTTTTTACTTTTCTTTCTTTCTTTTCCGAATGCGCATTAATCTGCATTCCATTGCTCACTTCTTCTACAACAGCAAATAATGTTGAGACTATGACTCTCAACCACAGAATCCTTCCTGCTATTGGCGACGAATTTCGTAATTTTGAGCCTCCGTCAAGTGTCGAGGATGACACCTGAGTCGGCATTTCCCCCTTCAAACTTACACGCCATGTCAATGGGAGGATTTGCGTCTTTATTGGCATCAGGACTCGAACACACGATTCTATGTCACCACATCGGTTGTGAGCTCATTACCATGACTACTAATAAACCATGGCCCCAAGTGAAGAAAAGGATTTGTGTTAATTAATTATGTTTGTCCTATATTATGTTCCCACATAATATAGGGTGAACCTTCCCTCCTACATTATTTCTTCGTTTTATTTTTAACAAAAGACTCATTCCCTTCAATTGGGAATGTAAACCCATGCATAAAAGGATGATTATTTTAAGCCTATATTCAATTAGCTTCATCTTGAATACAAAACTAAAATATGTATCGTTGGTCATTCGAGTTGAAATATCAACTAACCTTTTATTGTGTATATAAAGATTTCATAAATATATTTCTTAATTCTGTATGCAAACACCTACTTCCAAAGGCTATCCATACTAACAGGAAAATTTTCTAAACAATACCAGCGAAAATTGGGTTGTGATTTATTCCACGTGATTCAGTTGATGACTTACCAAATCCACGAGACCGAAAATCTACGAGAAATCATGAACGAGATTAGGTGTCTAAACAAGTTTTCTCTGTCAAGACCCACGCAATATAAAAGATGGAAGGAAGAGGACTAGGAAGAATTACAAATGGTGCAGGTCAGAAAGGTTGTTTGCCTCTTGTCAAAAGCGAGAACCCTAATGTGTGCACTATAAAGACCACAAATGATCTTTTGGACGCCTCTATCTCATTTAACGGTCAGCCATCTCCATGAGCTTGCCTTTAATACATTGTAACGTTTCCCTGTTATTCGATTCAGTGGTCATTTTTACGTAATCTATATTAATTCTGAAGAGACAAGAAGTTCTCTATTTACTAAATAGATATTAGATAAGAATTAACTCTATTTATCGTCAAATTATGAACATGCATATCTATTTTCCGTATCCATACTACTTCAACATTGACGCTGATATATGACGAAAACAGATTCGAAAATGTTCTTTAGCTGTTACTCATTCCAATTTATTTATCGTCAAAGATGATCAAGCTATAACCAGGTTCAAGCTATGAAAATGCAGAAATACTCTTTTTTTCTCTCTGGCTGATCTACCTCAACATTACGACATTAGACAAATCTATAATATAGTCTAATGTCAATATTAAAGATAAATCTAACCAACGTCCTCGGGAGCGAGTAAATTAATTTATGACGACAAGATATTCAAACTATTCCGTAAGCTATTATTCATTCCAAGAGATTCTAGATTCTTGTCCGTTAAAAATCTATTAATATTTCAGATGTCAAATATTTCTATGTACTATTAATCACTAATAACATCATTACCAAATAATTACTAACTGTAATACTTAACTCTTCACCATTTTATATGTATCTCTTTAACTCCGTTTACAACACTACTACTAATAAACTAATTTGCTTAATTACGTTTCATTTGGTTGGAAAGGAGTTGGAAATTTATATATGAAATTGGATTTGCTAATTTCATTTTTTTATGTGCTAATGTTTTTTCCGTTTAATTTGTTTAGTATAAGTATTCTAAATGAATATTTATTATCGTACTTCCGAACCCCAGTTTCCACAGAGGCAATGATTATCAAATACAGAAAATACTTTCTCCAAAACGTAATGTACATTTATTTTCACAAGCAAAACGTTCTGTTGTATAAGAACAATTGCCAGTCTTAACACCAAGAAGAATATGACAGACGATTCATCCATAAAAATCAATTATTAAATTAAATATTAAAACATAAGACCAAGTGATAAATTATTAAAGTAGACAACAATGTTATATTCGGATATTGAAATAAAACCAGACGATAACACATTAAATTAAATGCATTTTAGCAATCTAAATGCATCTTTAGCAAACTAAATGTAATTATAATTCTCTAATAATAATAAAATATAATATCAGTCATTTGAATCTAACACCATGAATTCATTATTTTATTCCCACGTATTTTTGTTAACGCTATTTACTCAAAATAGCAACATATTAGCGCTTGATGAAAATCAAAAATTAAAACTATTTGTTAGTTGTGGGAATGTACATAAATAGAGAGAGAGACTACGTTACACAATGAGTCGGAGGGTCTTTCATTGATTTTAGTTTGAAATATTGTTCTTGATAAAAAAAAAAAAAAAAAAAAAAAAAAGAATCATTTGAGCCTGAGATATTATTAGAGGGACTCTCCCTTGCAAAATATCAACAATGATACTATCATAGAGTACTATATGAGATGGGATCTATTAAAAATATATTTCCTGTTTCTTTGAAAAGTGCTCGTGAGAGTTTCGGAAATTTAATCGACTGCACTATTACCCAGTTCAATTACCTCAGGTGTTGGATGGGACTGAGATTGTATGACAAAACCTTGATATTGAAAAATAAGGTTTTCCTTTCAACAGAATTAAGTGCCTCTTCGATGAATATAAGCTGATAAACTGATGAAGATTGTTGGCTCTCCTAAAAGGGATTTGTTACCTATAAAAAGCATATAATTGAAAAGAATGTGCTGAACGCGTAAAATATTAAATTTTCTCTATATAAGATCTCTCTTTCACATCCACATTTGTGTCTTCTTATACTTTTTTAAACATTTAGTAAAACTTATGTATATTATGGAATAAATAAATATCTGTACCTCAGTACTTAAGTAGTCTTAATAATTCGAGGTAAAAACCAACGTACTTAAAAACAACGTTTTTATATTGTGGCAAAATTTATTAATTGTTATACATTAAATTCATAACAAACACATGATTAACACATAAAAAATTATTATAATTTCAATTTAATCATTCCTTCATTGAATATTTTTCATTTAAATTTTTTACAGCACATACAAGCCTTTCCTTCTTAGTTTCCAAATATTTTTCGATTACCAGGTCTAACCGCTTGGAGATGAGGTGAGGCTAATTTGGGTATGATTGGCTAAGTGTAGATAAATCTACATGTATTACGCATCATACTTTTCTAGACCCAAAAACATGGACAAAGTCTGGCATTTATTCACCCTGCCAGCCTTGATCAAAAAGATTTATCGATCCTACTGCTGCTGTAACTAAAAAGAAATATTGAAATACTAGTTAAAACTGGTTACAAATGTCTAAATTATTAGGCGAGTAAGGACGATTCCCAAAGTTTCAGAGCTCTAGCTTGATGGGAAGTTGGTTAAATTAACGATCGAAAATTTGATAACACACTGATACACACACAGACAGACACATACCAAGTGAAATACATAAAAACGTTGTAAAAATTGTAGACGTGGTAGCTTAGAGGTCTTCGCACAATCGTTATCTGTGTTGTTTTCGTCGTCGTAGGTCCAAACCCCGATTTCTCTCTCTCACATACACTAAATACTCACCACTTAGTGGAGTTGATACACGATAAAGCTAGTCGATGTCCGAATTCCTCTTATTATTGTAGTGTGGAAGTTTGTAGAGAGAGATGCCAGCTTATGTAATGTTTTCGTTACTCAACCAATGTTCCAAATTACAGGATCCGCCGCCCCAAAAAAATTATTACGGGATCTATCCTTTTCGGTGCGACGTGTATCACACATTTAAAAATTACTTCCTACTGTTGTCCATTTTATTGATTAATAGTTTATTAGCCATCCATTGAAATTTTACCTGTTAAAGATTTGTTAGATGTATAACACATCAATCAATAACTTCCGAGACTAACCCAGAGATGGCGCTCGTAGTAAACCAGTAACCAGGTCTTTCTAGAGTACTAACCTTTGCTTGAAACGTGTCAAAAGTTTAAGTCGATCGGACCAGAAACAGCTGAGTTATCGAGGTTGGAGTAAAGTCGTTTTGTAGTTTGTTTAAAAAATGGAAAAAACCGAGTTTCGTGTTCTGATAAAACATTGTTTTTTAATGGGTAAAAACACCGTGCAAGCGAAACAATGGATTGAAAAATGTTACCCGGACTCTTGTCCATCAAAAGCAACGATTTGTCGGTGGTTTGCCGAGTTTAAACGGGGTCGTACCGACACAAATGACGCGGAACGCTCGGGTAGACCTGTGGAAGCCGTTACACCGGAAAATGTGAGTGAAGTGACAAAAATTATAATGAAAGATCGTAAATTGAAGCTCCGTGAGATTGCTGAGATGACACAGATATCATATGGAAGTGTATTTACTGAAAAAGGTTTTTTGAAGTGAAGTGAAAAAGGTTTTTTCCAAGTGGGTGCCGCGATTGCTTTCGATGGAACAAAAACAGCAACGAGTCGATGATTCAGAAAGCTGTTTATCGCTATTTACTCGCAACAAAAAAGATTTCTTGCGAAAAAAAGATTTGGAAAAGCGTTGGAACGATTGTATCACCCTAAAAGGTGATTAACAAAAGGTGTTATGTTGATGAATAAAAAAAATTTTGCAAAAAAATTGTTGTTTTCAATGTTAGTCTCGGGAGTTATTGATTGATATGTTAATAGTTCTCCAATGCAAATGTATTTAGTTAAATATCGACATCGTCTTCAAAAGGATATGAAATTTAATTTAGTTTCGACAACCGCGTCTAATTTAAGTACAATGAATATTTCTGATCGAAATTCAAGTAAATGATGAGTATAATACTTGTCTATTTTGAGCCGTTGAATAATGTGGTTTTGTTAACAATGCAAATGTAATTCATTGGAATTAGTTTTAAAACGTTTATTGATTTGAAACAATTTAGATTAGTGGTCGGGATTAATACTACAATTTCACTCATAGCTCCTTTTAGGGCTGTAAATATATTCATCTTCAAATCTTTTGCCTTTGCATTATTCAGCTACTTGGTAATATTTTTGAACAGTTTATGGAGTGCAGGTAGTCAACTTAAGAGTTAACTATTATAATAACTTTTTTTATTCTTTAGATATATGTGACCTTAATTATAAGTGTATATTCTGAATTATTTGAGAATTCTACAAAATGGGGATAGGAGAGGGAGATATTTAAATAATATGTAATGCACTTAAATCTTCAATTGCCTCATTTGAAAAAATAAATGTAACGCCTGTATCTGTGATTGGTCTACCATAAGATTGAGTATCAAAATATTCAAGCAACTAATCAACCAGCCATATAAAAGATACTTCTTATCAGTTTTGAAGTAAATGATGGGTTGTAAATAAAATGTGCAATATTATGTAAATATCAACTGCTAATTTAATTCAAAACTGTGCAAGTCTCTTAATTAAAAGAAGAATAAACATTTTATTTCTGTAAAAAATTATTAAGTTATTTAAATGCCCTGAGATTAAATATATTGATTTGAATCTCAACATCGAAACTTGTAACAATTCGAAGTGCAAATATTATTTTTAAAAAATAAATGCTTAAAATAATGTATAGGACAACAGCAAACAAAAGCCCCATTGGCCGAATTTTACATTTATATTTCTCGAAGCAATGCATAATACTTATCAAATTCGTTTATTGAAAGAAATTTTACTTAAATGGCAATCAGAAATGAAGATGAAAATGAGGGGAAAGGGAAAAAATAAACAAAAATTACGAAATAAAACATTTATACATCAATATATGTCACCGAAGATAGAGGTTAAGTTTGTTAATTAATGTCGCACTTATGGAAGCAACATGAAGAGTATTAGCGACAGACCTCGGTCAAGTCACGAGGACTACTCCTAACCTGACTTATACCTATCCAAACTTCCTCACCGCACCAACGAGAGGAGTTGAGGCTATTATCAGATTTTGGGTGCATCATCCCTGCTACATGGTGAGTTATAGAGTCATCAGGACTCGAAACCACGAAGCGACGAAAACAACGCCAACCACGAGATCGTGATCATAACCACTAGGCTATCGCAGCCACAGGAAATACGATTTGATATCACTATTATAGATCACTTAGGGAATATTTTTCTTTAGGTAAGAGAGGGGATCTTAACCCCGAGGAATTCAAATAATCTTTTCTATCCTATGGCGATTACTGTATTTGGTTAACATGGGTGACGCGTCCACGAGATAAATTAAGGAACCTTTTCTATTTACAACACTTTTACTTCTCAAAACCATTTTTTCCCACCTTTTCTAATATCTAGATCCACATTGTTTAGCGTAGTAAAGTCAGATTTTGCTTTTGAGTGATAAAACTATTCTTTCACTCACTATTAAAGAGAGTATTCGTGATTTCCGAATGGTCATAGTAAAGAGCTCGAGGCCGGAGTTGTTTTCGTCGAGTGCTAGGTTCGATTCCTGAAGCCACTAAAAGTTCAATGCGTAACGGGGTTAATACATGATAAATATGTCTAGATCCGAAACCCCTTCCCGGTGTTTTGGTGTGGCAGTCTTTACTAGCAGGCCAGCTAAGATGACGTCATCGTCGTCTGAAATTCAAAATTGCGATGTCCGTCACCAGTAGCCTTTGTGTTGTTACAAAAGCTAACTTTATTAAACAATCACTCAAACAATTAAAGAAGGTCATTACCATATTAGCACGAAAACACGCTCGCAGCGAAAATAGGCAAACAGTTTAGCACGTTCGCTCGTTAAATGCATTTTATACTGAACGAAAAACCGAGAGGGAAAAAAAAAAGGTTATAAAGCTCCTTAATCATGCAGAAGCGAACTCTGTTTTACGGAGATAATAATTTAACGCAAAATCTAATTAAGAAACACAACGATTCTATCGAGAGCTCTATTTAGTTTAATGAGTTTTTCATGAAACAAGGCAATTTTTATTTAGTTTTTTTATCTTAATGATATTTCACCATTTCCTCTACAACAAACATATTAAGTAGCACTTTTTTTATTAATACTCTTCTTGTAAGGCGAAGAACAGAGATTAGAATAACATGTCCACATCTTATGATTTTTTTTAAGAAAATAGAAAGATTGTTGCATACGAAGGATCATATGAAACTCCTTGAAATATTAATGCAAACATACGGTAGATTGTAAAAAAAAAGAGCCGCTTAAATGGACTCAAATATTTCTTTCTTTCTTTTAAGTAATGTGACCCACCTGTTACCAAGAAACTAGAGGGAATAAGTAAAGTCATTTAATGTGTTGCTAGAGATGAAATATGCCGCATATTAGTTTCTTCTTCGGAACCGTACAATTAAATAAATATTATTCCGGATATGTTTTATTTATCATATTTCTTTTCTTTGCTCATTCTAGGAAGCATTCGTTTCCAAAAATATTGGGAAATAATAGTTCTCTAATGCTACAAGAAAGCATTGGATGGCGGAGATCAAATTTTATAAATTTCAGAAATGATTGTACATTTCATAATGTATAAAATTTGATCTCCGCCATCCAATGTACAATGATTATTTTTAATGTTGGAAATGTAATATTTAATAATAGCAGCTGTAATGCCATTAGTTATAAACAGTTATTCATTCACTTAGGAAATGTTGAAATGCTTGGCCAAAAAATTATCCGTAAACCTACCTAATAACATAGTATTTAACAAAACTATACAAATCATTCAGGAAAAATTCCCATATAAGTTTAGCAAAATGTAGGAAATTATAGAAGATTTAAGACAAACTTACATACTCAGAAACAATTTTTAATTCTACATAGAATCTCTTATTTTTACGAGCACATGAAAAGAAATAAAATGGAAAATTCGCCAGCTGACATTGCTTTTGTTCAGTCATGAGTTGAATCCCTGATGCTACTCAACATCCGCCGTGTAGTGAGGATGAATCCTGTTAAATATGATCAAGGTCCTAAGTCTTCACTTGGTGTTTGTGGAAGTTCGGTGAGGGAGGTTCCAGATCAGATGTCGTCCTCGTCACTTGACCGAGATTCAAAATTACGACGTCTGTTATCAATATCCTTCATGTTGCATCGGTACGATGTAAATAAAGAATCACATAAAAGAAATAAACATAAATACAGACATTTTAATCTGATAATTTACGAAGGATGAATGTACCAACAAAATCCTAACATTTTTACTAAACAGAAGTAAACTATGAATTGAAACTGTTTAATGTTTATACGGATCTATATTTTTTTAATTTTTACCAACATTTAAGTGTTACAAATTTTATCTTGCAGATCTAAAACTGTATTGTCGCTGTAGAAAAGAATTAGAATTTTAAACAACATCCACATACTTCCTTGGGGTATTTTAAATGAATAAAAACGCCGAAATAATATCCTTAAATCCCAACGTCCCCAAGAACAGGTATAAAAAACATTAGAGTAATTAAGGTAGTCGTTGCTTAGCAACCGCAATCCAACTATCGAGAAAGTGATCTCCACTGTCGGTCATTAAACACAGAGTAGCCACTGTTAAAGTGCGATAAAAATTTAATACTGATTTTAATTAAGTGACTTAATGATATCATCTGCAGTATTTTTTTCACGTAAGTCTATCAAGACAGAATTTTTTTCCGTATAATTTTCCATCATTATATATTTCTCATATTACTTTATAATAATTATTAATGTTCCTAGTAAGAAATTTAAAAGGAGTATTAAAATATTTCTTCCTATCCTTGGCTTGGTAAAAATACTTTAATGCATGTTTAATGAGAAATATTCTACGATGGTTTCTCATGTAGTTCCATAAATGTCAAGTTAAAAAAATGTTTGAAATTCATAGAAAGCTGTCCTCTCATAAGAAACTAAATAGGTTCTTATCATAAATAAATAAATAGAATCCCATTATTCGCGGCAAAATAGGCTATTGTTTTTGTCAACCACAAAATATCGAACTGACCATTCTTCAATTTTTTATCGTTTTAGGTTTTTCGTATATATATGATGGCTTATTTCAGCAGTAATGAGATTAATTTTCAAAATTATTCCATATTGAATTTCTCTTAAATTTTTTATTGTACTGAAATAAAACATACATAAAAAGTAAGTATTTCATTTATCTATAGATTGTTGCATTACGTTAAACTATATGTATATTCAGGAATCAAGAAAAATGGCTGAAAATAAGTAAAATTATTTAGAATTTTAAGACAGTTTTGATGCAGCCATTTTTATCCTTCAAGACTTTCGAATTACTTCTTTTTAATTTGTTTTCCCTCTTGGAATGTTTTAGAATCAATTGATTAATTATTGATCTTCTGTTGTTTAACTAACAAATGGGCATATATAACTATTCACATAACATAGTAATTTAATTAAAACAAACTTTATTTAGTGTTTTGAAAAAAAAAAAAGAATTCCTTTTTACACGAAATCTGTTTATCGCAACGCATTACGTAGAATAATTTATTAGCGAAATGAAATTAGTATAATTTATTAGCGTACAAATGAGAGTACAATATTTGAATAAAATAATTTTAAATAAATGAAAATACAATGTTTACACGAAGTATTTGCTAAATAAATATAAAATAATTTCTTAAGCAAATATAATTCCAAAATTTTTTATTCAATATACTCCCAAACATTTGAGAGTACAATGTTTTCATGATTTTTTTTATACGCACGTACACTTCTTCGAAATTCCATGGCATACTTCAAGAGCGATCTATGAGACCTCACCTAGCTTTCAGTATTACAAATTTTGGCATTAGTACATATGACTTTGGGCAATAATTTATCCATCAAGTTCATCTCGACGGATCGGCTTCAAAATATTCTGGATGGAGATGGAAGTAATTTTAGTATAGGAAATGACAGTGATGAAGATTTTGTCAGTGAAAATTCCCACTCTACACACTCGAAAATTTCTTCAAATGACAATTAGTTCTCTACGCGAGATGCAGCAGTAAAACCGTGAAATACTACTATTGGAAAATAAATTCGAATGATCATCCGTTGAGCTTACCTGAAATTTTAAAAATCCAGCTAATAAGACTGGATTAAGACCTAACGAAAAAATTGATAATTCCAATCCAAAATGTGTATGGGATTCTTTTTACTGTTGAACTTTTACGCATAAAATTGGAATTGACTAATTTAAGAGTTGAATAAAAGAGAAAAAAATATATGTGATTTAAAAAGAGTTAAATTTACAACATAAACATTGGTGAATTGAGAACACTTATGGATTTAATCATATATAAATATATAAAAATCCATAAATCATGTCATGAAGAAAAGGAAGTCTGTTTTATTAAGCCCTGTTTGTTCGGAAAGCACGTAAAAAGTAATATTGTGAATGAGCTAAAAAAAAAGGACGAGGACAAAATTGTTTCTATGATATCCTTGATATACCGATAATTCAAAATATTTGAGTTTTGTGCTATTAAGAGTTTTCTCCAATTGAAATTTGCTTTATATATTAAATAAATAAAATACAGCAATTAAGGAATAATATATTCATTTTTAGTCTTAATTTCATAAAATGTATTGCATCATATGATTTTTTTTTCCGAAAAAATCTAAGGCTATTGCAAAACTTTCTCGATAACGCTTTTTTTTTATCTTAAAATATAAAAACATATATTTTCTATGTCCACAGTTAAACGAACATTAAACGAAATAATAAGATGATATTTTAATCAAATATTTCTTAAAAATTTTTACTATGTGTGGTGCCGGATATTGCACGTCCCTGCTCATATCCATAATTTTCAAATTTCCTGTTAAGCGTCGAACAAATAAGAGTATAATACTTTCATAAAATACATTTTAAACAAAAGATCGAATAATATTTGTGTAAGATATTTTAATAAGAAATGAAAAAATTATGATGATTTAAATTTCCTATTACACGAGTAAAAGTGCAATGCTTATACACTCAAGAGCCAAAACATTATGACCACCCCTACATTTTGCAATGAACTCTTCTGGGTGACGTGGAAGGCACGTGATCAGGTGGAAGTGGTATTTAACTACTGCTGGAGAATCTGAAGAATCATTCTTTCACTTACTTCTGTGTGTGATGGGAAAAGCTACGAATCTAAGCGACTTTGATAGAGGGCAGATTGTAATGGCTCGAAGGGTCGAAACAAGTATTTCCGAAACTGCACGACTCGTGGGTTGCTCGCGATCTACAGTTGTCACTACTTATGCAAAGTGGATGAATTACGGTAAAACCAGCAGTAGACGACATGGTGTTGGACGTCCACGCACTATCAAAGAAAAAGATCGTCGGAGACTGTCTCGCATGGTGAAGCAAAACCAGGGCCAAACAGTGGCTCATCTTATAGCCCAATACAATGCAGGGCCAAGTAGAATAGTATCGGAGCACACTGTTCAGCGGACACTGTTGGATATGGGGCTACGCAGCAAACGTCCCACTCGTGTGCCTTTGCTGACCAAACGTCATCACCAACTGCGCGTGCGCTGGGTCCGGGAACATCGCGATTGATCCATGGATTAGTGGGAGAGAGTTGCCTGGTCAGATGAATCACGGTTTGTCATTCATCACGCCGATGGCCGAGTCAGGATACGCCGTCTTCCAGGCGAACAGTCGCTCCCTCAATGTACAGTAGGTCATACACAGGCCGTTGGTGGGGGTATTATGCTTTGGGGGACGTTCTCATGGGCATCTCTGGGACCCGTGGTTGTGGTAGAGGAGACCATGAATGCTTCAGGGTATCTGAACATCATTGCGAACCAGTTGCATCCTTACATGGCCTCTGTTTTTCCAGCTGGAAATGGAATGTTCCAACAGAACAACGCCCCATGTCACAAGGCTAAAATTGTGTTGGAGTGGTTCCAGGAACATGATGCTAAATTCTAGTTAATGTCCTGGATGCCTAACTCACCGGATCTCAATCCGATAGAACACAGTTGGGATATCATGGGACAGCAGCTCAGAGTTCAAAGACCACCAATTCGCAATATCTCGGATTTGCGTGACCGTTGCGTTACAAGTGTTAAAGTAGGGAGTTACTATGGTAACCAATAGTTAGTTGAGAAAAGCTACATATACTGCATCAATAATCACTATATCCAAAATAAACTCAAGCCATTGGTCTGATAAAATAAAATTTCAGTATCGAATCTAATTTGAGATCACAATAATATATTTTCATTTGCTTTATGTATTAACGGGTTCTGTAAAGGGAAAAAAATGTTTTTTTACGTAATTTATTAGCGTGTTGATCACTCTCATGGTTCTTTTAGTTTCGAATATCAAAAGCAGCCTCTTTTCAACAGTTTCTAACTCATATACATAGAAAGACAAAAATAATGTACATGATTTCTTACCCAATTTGCATTAGAAGTAAAATTAAATGGTGTATATTTAAGGCAACAAATTCACTGAAATCTCTTTGATGTGGATGTAGGTAATAGTGTTCTTAGGAGGGAAGAAACGGTTTGTAATAAATTCAAATCATTTGGTTGAAAGCGAAGCAAAACACCTGTTGCTACCAGACATGATATAAAATGATGAAATATTTATTTACGATCAATAAAGTTTGTCCTTAATGATCCTTTTTTTATGTTCCCCGAAGTTCTTCAAACGTCAACCCGGAATCATTTTCTTTCAAGCTTCTTTTTCTCTATAAAATGTTTGCTTCTTTAAAAATGGTTAGTTATTGAATTGCATAAAAATTACGATTCCTGTACAAAAGTAGAAATGATAAAGTCTCTTTCTAAAAGATTTTCTTAAAAAATTTGAATAGCCATATATATGGATGATTAATGTTCTTTTTTTTTTTAATTATTGTAAGCAAAGGTTTTTTTTTTTTTTAAAGAATAAACTTTTTCTTCATCGAAAGTATAAATTAAGAATATACAATACCAAAAAAATATACGTAAAATTCAAGAAGGCTTTTTCGTGTGGTAGAAATGTTTCCCCTGACTTGATGTAAGAATTATGGGACCTGTTGTGGATAGAGCGGAGGGCATGGACTCTCACAGAGACAAGCAGTAGAATGAGGGCTTACCATATAATCAGCTGAAGTTAAAGGAAACAGAAGTAACCCAAAAGTGTCTAAAAATAAACAATAAATTCAAAAGTAATGAAGCTTGATTGATTTCATTTTAAAATTCAAATACGATTAATGAATTTTTAGCTGACAATTTTTATGTCACTTGATGGGTAAAAAGTTATTTTCTAATACTTTTAATGATTTTAGCGCAGAAGCAATGGAATTGCTTAGAGAATTTCTCCATCATAAAGTGCTAGAGTCATTCAACAAACATTATCTAGAAGACCTATAAAACTAAACACATGGTGTCACATTGCCTACCTCTCAACATTCACTCGGATTTCCCACAGAAATTTTTCAGGGTCATCTTTTTCACTTCGTGGAACAAACGTTCTCTATATTTGACCCAAAACGGTGTTTATGTAGAGATATCTCAAACCAACGTCACAAATTTGAAGATCTGCTAGCATCAAAAGGGCATGAAATCATTGCGATTCTACGAGACGATTCAAAGAGGTTTGACGAACTGTCGAAATGATCTGCACAACCTCGTCGCATTAGAGACCGTTACAGAAGTGATGCAAATTTCTAATCTTAAGTTAAAATGGCACTATCTAATTTTTCAAAAATAAAATTTAATTTTAATATCTTCATTTATTTGGATATTTGAAAGGTATTTTAATGCAGAAAATAAACCATTTTCTTTAATTTACTTTTAGGTATGAATTTTTCAACAATGATGTCGGGTAATAATAATTTCAAAAACAATTCTTCAAACTAGGACTGTAAAAGTGGCGCACAAAAACACAAGAATGAAATAAAGCATTTTATTTGAATCAAAAGATTAAGATGCGGCTTTGATTGTTCTATTGTGGATAAATATATAACCGCCATATATTAACCCACAATCAATATACGATATTTGTACTGGTATCTTAATCAAATTCTTATAATGACAAATTCTTCTTTTTAACATTCATTTATTTAAACTTCTTTTTTGACAGTCATTCATTAAAACTTCTTTATGAAGTTCATTCGCATAAGTTATATTCTTTTTATTTAACTTATATTATAAATGTATGTCATATCGGCTCAATAACGAAACAATATAACGGATAATCTGTAATTTTATAATTCCATCTCTCAAACTGAAAATTCAAATATAATTTTGATATACATGATATACCATATAAAGAGGTAAATATTTTATGAAGAGGACCTGTTAGAGCACATCAAAATGATTGAGGATTGTATTACTACATACTAACAAAAATGCCATGAGAAAGTGGTAGCAAAGGTACAAGAAGCAAAAGGATACAAAGCAAAAATAATCTATCTATCTATAGTGGACGCGGTAGCCTAGTTCTCATGGGCGAGGACTCGAGGCCGGCAGTTTTTGTCGAGTTGTGGGTTCGAGCCTTGAAGCAACAAAAGACC
>BMAW01121495.1:284745-304805 GCA_019974015.1 Nephila pilipes
TTTTCCATTTTCGCCGTCAGCAGGTGTAAATGATTTGGAAACACTGATCTAAGAAATGAATATAAAAAACATATTATTTTATTATTATTTAATTTAACAATAATAAAAATATAGCTATAAGCTTGAAAATAAATATTTATTGTACTTTTATAGAATTACAATTAATTCGTATACCTTGGCATTTGTTTTTGAATATTTCTTAAATTTTTCACATTCTATCACATACTTATGAATGCATGAAAAAAAAATCTGTTTAGTCATGTATGTAGATGTGTAATAATTTCCCAGTGACATATTCACAAATATTCCTGTCCATAAAAATTAACATTTTAGCAACAAAAATTTAAATTAATTCATTGAAATAAGTCTGAATTTCTAAAAAAAAAAAATTGTTATCTTCTGTTTTGCAAATAGAATTACAACTAGATCACCCTTAACAATGAATGTTGATTAATTGTAGATACAAATACGAAACAAGAAAATCAACTCAATCTAAAAATTTTATATTTGTTTTACATAATATATTCATGGAAGATGTTGGAGCAAGCAGTTTTCTTGAAATGAAAAAATTATAATAAGTTCATGAGAAATGTAAAATTATTTTACCACATAACGTTTTCAGAAAGCAAATGTTCCTTAGAATTTTTTTTGATACTCCTTTCATCATTTTTACTCCATTAAAGGAGCTACTGTTTTTGATTATGTATGAATTAAATGTGTAATCCGAAATCAAATGAGAAATGCATGTGATTTAATTATTTTCATTTTATGGAAACCAATAATTATATTTGACTTAAGATATATTCAATCTAATAATTTATTTTTTGAATAAATTTAAATTAAATTTAGCTTAAAATATATTAAATTTAATAAAATGTAGTGTTTGCTTTAATTTTAATGTCAGCTAAATTGTTATTGTCCAATTCAATATTTTATCATTTGCTTCCATTCTAATAATCATCTGAATAATTTAATACTTATTTTAAAAAAAAGTTAAACAGTTTTGTGACTAAATTTGTTTATAGCAAAACTTCGCGTAGTATAGTTTTTCCTTTTAACTGTTTATTTTATGTCTGTTATATGATATAAATATAAAGAAATGTTATGAATTGTAATAAGGGAATATTTCAATGATAATATAGATAAAATAAATATAAGAATAGTAAAATACTTGTTTTCTTCAGTAAGTTATTTACTTTTCACATATCTGCCGTCAAATACGTATATAAATAAACTGGAAATGACAAAAATCCAGCCTTGGAAAGGTCAGGTAAAAATATCATGTCAGTGTATTTTGACGAAATCTCATATATCGAGTTTTCTGGATCGAAGAATGCGTGAGATTTGACTTTCAAAACAATTTTATTTATATTTATATATCACCACACATAATAGGAAGTTTATTACATGCAGTGAGTTGCCAAAGAAATTTGGACATGCATGACAATGAATGAATTGATGTATATTAGAAATAAAATTTGCAGAAACAGTTATCGGTTCTGCATAATTAGCTTTGATTTTTCTAAGATACAATCAGCTTTGGGAATACAGCAAAAGAAATAATAAAAAAATATAAGACAATGTAATAAGGAATTAATACTGTACTAAATTATATTTGATTACCTTTTCTTTAGCCACTATTCACACGTTAATACTCCTAAACATGCTCTCTACGCCCTTTTTTGCACATTATTTTACTTAGGAAGCAATAGTCATACAGTTATAGTGAGGGGGGTTAGTGATATCATACATTTATTAGGCTCCCTATTACTTATCTGAAATAATATTCTTTATTATGTTTAGTTACTATTATTTCTTTAGGAGAGAGGGTGCCATCTCAGTTATCGTCATCGTCACTTGACCGAGGTTCAAAATTATGATGTCCGTTACCAATACCCCTCGTGTTGCTTCTAGTGCGACGTTAAAAAAAACTAAAGTAAACTAAACTTGACTAAGCTATAATTTCTCTATTAATTTCATGCTTGTGATGTCCCTAACGATTTTAAGTTTGGATTCATATTCGGAGTTGTGCTTGACCAGGGTGAAAATAAGATATTATTGTTTATTAAGAAGGTTATAATACTTCTTTATATATGGCAAGTAGCTGAATTATGCATATACTCCAAACTTTGGGAACAAATCTGAAAGATAGGGCGTCAGGCGATTTTGCAATACTTATTTATATAGATCTTGATCATCGTTTCTTTCACAATGTGAGACTGTTCAATTTCTTTCGAACTGATACATTCCACACCATAACTTTCACAGAATTTTTTAACCTTTCAACACTGTAATCATGATGAAAATTATCCCAAGGGAGCTTCATAACAAAGGTACTTAATCAGCCTAATTGATATACAAACTTGGACTTGTAAGGGATATACGATTAGAATTTACAGAAGTAAAATTGTCCACGCTTGAAAAAGGAGCCAAAAACAAATAAATTTTTTTATAATCTTAAGAACTTACATTATTTTCGTCCTCATCTGTCATATGATAATGTTTTCGAGACCAGACAAGACATTTTATCTTCATTGCTTTCGTTGAGTTTTTAATTTTATTACAGGATTAGGCCCTGACAATTTTTCTTCTGATAACTATCTTTGAGCGGTTATTTTCCAAATAGCAAACCTACCTTCTTGAATCAATTATATTGGTCTTGTTGCACATTTTTTTCTAATTTCTAAGCAATTATTCCTAATTATTTAATTAAAACGAAGTTGTCTTATCCATTTCCGGCCATAATACCCTTTTCTTACTGGAGAAACCATGACACTTTTATCCACATTAACCTTTATTTTGCTATCAAAGGTTTTGGAAATATTGAAATATATGCACTGTATTCCTTTGATTATGATCTTTTTAACAAGATATTAGTAATTATAGCATATTTTCTTATGCAGAAGGATCTGCTCCTCTACTGATAACCGTAGAGCAATAATAATGAGAATATTCTTGGGAATTCCACCAAAGAGAAGGTTCTTATTGGCTAATTATAGAAAAGGGACACTGATGCGAATCTACCAAATAGAACTAATGTAATAGTTGGAAATCAATTAAGTAAAGAAGTAATCTCTATAATTCTACAAAATGTAATGTTAAAGAAAAAAAAAACAATATTTTTATTTAAAGCAAACTGACCCCAACTTTTAAAACTTAATGAATCATCACTTTGAATAAAAATAGTGTCGCATGAATTGAACTACTTATGATTGCGTTGAATGTAAATAACAGGTCAAATTATGAAACATTTTCTGTCCACATTAATCTGGCAACCCACTGTATTTAAAAAAAATCTTACAAATTTCTAAACTTTAATTACCTTAGATATGCGATTACCCAAATATCCCCGTTTTCGTGAAAATGTTCTTTATTATTTTTTGTTAAGGACCATATACTTAATTTTCAAAAACAATTTAAATTTGTTTTTCTAGTGTA
Organism: Nephila pilipes; assembly: GCA_019974015.1. Taxonomy (NCBI): domain Eukaryota; kingdom Metazoa; phylum Arthropoda; class Arachnida; order Araneae; family Nephilidae; genus Nephila; species Nephila pilipes. Next base: position 288,184 of record BMAW01121495.1, read on the forward strand.
GTTAGTTAATGCAAAAAAGTAATATATAACTTTTAAGAATTTTTTTTTTTTTTTTTGCATTTTCTGGAAAACTATTTTTTTAATATTATTTTTTTCGAGCATTTCTTTTCTAAAATAAGATGTTTTACTTTTCCAGTAATTTTCCACAATAGTCTATTACACACTGCACACGCACACACACACACACACATATATATATATATTATGTATATATATATATATATATATATATATATATATATATATATCAGTATGAGAATCATGTTGTGTTTATAAGTTTTGGAATAATTTACTGTCACTTTACCACCTGCTTGTATAATAGAAAGGTTTGCTAAAAATGTGAAATATATTAATTAGAACTTATTATAAGAACTTTATCTTAAATGTCAATTTGTTCTAAATGTTTAGCAAATATGGCCAAAAGTTCATTAAAATGACTTGGATTTACAATTTTATAAACGATTGTAACTAAAAACATTAATGTTCCTTTCTTTTTTTTTAAAAAAAAAAAAAAGAGCGCTAAAGATAGGCGCATACCTCAACATTTAATAAAAAATATTTCTATTTTTATTATTTTAGTTTTTTTGCGATAATGAAAAATATCCGAAAAGATAATAGGAGAACAAAATTATGAAAAAACAATGTGCTTCAAGTAAACGTAATCAACTATCTCATTCTGTATAGTGCGTACTGCAATGATAACAATATACGAGTGAGAAAAGAAATGTTAAGTATTAATTGTTAGATGATATTTCAACTTGGTATTTAAGTTAAATTTTCCGTTATTTGGGGATTTAAACTTTGGAGCGAAATCCTTTTCAGCCCGGGAAGACGATAGCGAAATAAACAGCCTTCAGGCGCAGAGGTACGGGGGCGTATATGCTTGACTTTACGAAAGGGTTACACGAATACCGACTACATTTCTATAAATAGTTTTTTAAGACAAATGGATTTAACTTTCCATTATGCGAAAGACTAGAGACTGGAAATCTTATTGAAATTTCAATAAATAAGGTTTGAAAAACAAGATATCCACTCAGAAATTTCATATAAAATTCTAGCATTCCATTAATTGCATGTGTTCAGGTGAGCTTCAAATATATGAAAATTAATCCTCAGTTCTAAAACATGTTTAATATTTCTCTAATCCCAAAACTGGATTTTATCATTGGAAAACTATTCATTTGAATCGCATTAAGTGTATTCAAATAAGGGTAGCTTTAATTACAAAAGCTTGTTCAAAAGCCTATTAATACTTAAAGAGATTTTAATAAATTCACAATAAATTATTTTCTACTTTTTCACTGAATACTCGTGAAACTTCTATTAATCGTTGCAATGTTAAGCCACTTTACTAGCTAGTGAAATGGTGATTAAATAAGGGCTTAACCTGTTTAACCTACGTCATTTCCATAATTTGAAGAGTCATTAATATTAAAACTGTATGATAGCGGTGTTCTTGAAAATAGTTTATAAATTAATTGGAAAATTTATATGGAATATACAATTAAGTTAGATATCCATTGAAGTTCTGTACTACATTTAATGCATAAAATAGTTTAGTATCCAAAATCTCGTTTTCAACAACAAACTCTGCTGATTGTAGCATTATTTAAATTTATACAATGAAAAGAAATTAAATTTTGGTGAATAAATTTAGAATTATTAATAGTAGAGTTTGAATTGGCTTCACTCTGGGACTGAAAGTATTAGGGGAGAAGCCCGAAAATTTGAGACTCGTTTCTGAAAGGACATATCTTATATTTCATACAGCATCAATTATTTACACCTTTAACATATATTAAGTAATTTATTATCAGACATGTTAGTTTTAGCTATACATTACATTAATTGTTTCATAAACAAAATGTTTATCAAATGAAATACATTAATTTTTTAAGGATAAACAAAATTCAGAACAATCAATAGTGGATTTGAATTGACATCACTCTATGGCTGAAAGAATTAGTGAGGGTGTTCATAAATTTATAATTCACTTCTGAATGATATCTTATCACTCTTATATTCCATACCACATTCCATTTGGAGCTTGAAGTTGTGCTCCATTTCCCTTTCTTTAGTGGCAGTAGACATAGTCGTGGACTCGTCCTCTGTGTTGTTTTGGATGAGTCCTGAGTTCTAGCCTTATACCACTGAAGATCTAAAGCGTAGCGGGGATAATTAAATTTGTCAAGATCACAAGTTCTCCCGTTGACATGGTGTAGAATGGAAATTTGGATAAGTGAAATAGAATTGAAAGGAAAGATAAGAGAGACAAAATATGATGAAATGATGTTACATGTTTTTAAATTAGAGTGAATTAATATAATTCACCATTTGTAGTAAATTTTATTAGAAATTACTTATGATTAGAAAAAGAGGAATCGAATCTGCTATAATCAAGAAATTATTAAATCAGGGAGAGTGAGTTGGTAAATTAAGATTCTATTATTTAATTATAAGGTAGAATTAAAAGGTAAGTTCAGACGTATTCGAGAGTGAGAGAGTAACCTTACACATTCAATACTGATAATTAAATAAACTGTAATAACTTTACTTTTGTTATCTCATCGACTGCATTTGTGAAAGTATTGACTATTTGTGAGGGACGTTCCTTAAGTAAGTTTCGCAACACACATTTTCTTGAAAAAGCACATGATACACCAAATCATACAAACAATAGACATTAGAATCCACACAACTTGCTGTTTTAACAATGGAGGTAACGTCAGTGGAGAAGGGAAAATGCATGAGCTGTGAGTCGAAGAAAATAGAGATTCGAGACGTGACTGACAACGTGGTTGGCAATCGAAACGCGTGCTCTTATCCGGTGAATAAGCACGTGAGACTAGTGATATATGGACGCCTAGAGACTTTGTATGGGAAACAAGTCATGTATCGTCAAATGTTGGGATGCTGGTATTACATGTTCAGTGAAGGAAGGCAGAGCGCGGAGGATGAAGATTGTAGTGGGCTTCCCGTCACAACCAAGAATGAAAACAACATTTCTAGAATACAGGGTATGGTGTTCATGGATAAGAGCATAACATTGTCAGTCGTAGCACCCACACTGCGTATTAGTCGTGTTCAGGTCCATCCAAAATAATGCTGAGATGGAGCAAGTTGTGAGACAATTTCTTGCATCACAGGACATCATGTTTTACCAGAGTAATTTCTTCATATTGACAGCACAATACGGCAAATGGTCTCAATGTCGGTGGCGATTGTGTCAAAAAATAGAAAACGGTACATAGATTAGGGTGACATGGTTAATTAATATCATTTTGGTAATAACTTTTCTTTTTTTAAAAAAAAATAAAAGAATACGGAACTTACTTTCAGAACACACCTCGTAAATAAACATTAAGAAACTGTAATAATAAAAGTCCAACACTACAAACGTATACAAATTATATATTATTTTACAGTAAGAAATTATTTTATCCTTTAGGCTATCTTTAAGTAAATGCTGGTTTAAAATGTTTTTTTTTATTTTTATTTATATATCCAAATTAAATTCTGAAAAAAATGTGTTCAAGAAAAAATGACTGCTTAAGTTGAATTTGAAAATAAAAATTATATGTAGTAAGAAAAGGATTAAAGGATTTCTTCTTTATGCGTTTTAAATGAAAATTTGATACAGAAATAAACCCAAGATGCAATCGCTTGTTACTCACCAGATTGAAAGATAATTTGTCTCAATTTGAAAATTACTGATAATGAATTTTAATTTCTATATAAATCCTTTTTTTCGAAGAGAGATATTGTTAACGTATTATTCTACAAAAATAGTTAACTAAATATTTGCTTTATTAAGAATGTCTTATATGCATTATTTATTTACAGTGCAGAAATGGAAAATCAAGAAAAAGTTAAAACAACACATGATATACACCTTTGTTCTAAAAACGTATCAATTTTATAACCATAAAGGTTGTAGGGTTTCTTAAAATCTATATAAGGAAGATACTTACAAATTTAAATTAATTTGGTTCATAACTTTTTCTGATATCTATTTTGCAATATGTGAATATGTCGAGAAAACTCATTTTGAGAAAAATCAAAAACAAACTTTCCAATGCAATTAAGAATAAGCTACCGAATAAAATTCAAATCCATGTAATTTAAGTTCTAAATAAGGTATAAGCAAAATTAAAACACTATTAGAAAGAAAACAGTTTATATTTTAAACTGACATTAAAATTAGAAAATCGAAAACTTTGACAAAAATGGCGTTTTAAAGGTGTACGGATACCTTAAACTTACGAGTCTTTCAAGTTGACGAATTTTATCAGGCATGAAATATGTTATTGCTTTTATTTGAACTCTTAAAAAAACATCAATTATTAAACTTCCAATCTATTTTTGAAAGAAAATTTAAAGTTTGAAGGACTAAAATACTACTGACCGTTAATCAGTTTACAGTTTAAAAATGTGATGAATCCAATCATTTTCAACTGAAGTGCTTAAAAATTTCTCAATCATTGAATATATATTTCTTTTCTACAAATGAAAAAGGTTTTTAATTTCTTAAAATCTCTGTGGGCTTATTATTCTTATAGTTTTGTTAGGGCATAAAAAATTAAATTTCTTTAGTTAATCTCATTAAAAAACATCCCCGATCACTAAATGTTTGCTCTCTTTCTATAAACATTTGATATCTTCGTCCAAAAATTAACGACTGTTTGTCTTTCTTGCAATTGGACATGAAGTAATCTATTGCTTTGAGTTAAGTTTGTGACTCCGAACTTCTACCCGACTATTGTGCCACAACTCAATTAAATATAACTAACACTAAAAGTCAATGAACTACATAAAGAGACAATAGACAATTCCCCCACAACTATTTATTCGATAGCCTTGTAATATAATGTCTGAGAGATATGTGCTCTCTTGGAAAACACCTTAGATAGATTCACCCATTCAACTAATACCGAATTAACAACGTCTTACCAAAATCTCTCCCTTTGGAGTAGGCTTGATTCCCTGAATCTTTTTGGCTACTATCGCAAGTAGCAACTCTTGATATAATTTCCTGCTTGTAAGGCATATATTCAGCGCTAGTGCCACTCGGCCTCTATCGTCGAAATTTCCTTTCTGCTTATATACCGTCCTGTCTATCTCATTTCACTCTATTTCTACCTGCCTCTAATTTCCAATCACTCAATTAAAGTCCTTAAGGTTAGTAAAGAGAATATCACGAATAGCCCAACGTCACAAGTTGATTAATAAACAACCACAATCTCTGAAAATTTAATCTTTCTATAAAAAATTTATTTTTGATGTCGTGAAACCCCTGACTGTTATTCTATTTTAAAATTTTAGTTCAGGGTGAAATATTCTATTGATTTTAATGGAACTGATTAAAAATATCAATCATTTAGCATCGAATTATTTTCAATAAAAAAATTAGATTTCATAAGCGAATAAAAATTCTGGCCACTAATCAGTGTTGCAGTTTTATTACGTCATGAAGTACTCTATTGCTTTTAAATAAGTTTTATAAAAATTCCTGCCATCCCAGAACATGTAATACCTTTCTATAAGAATTAAATTTCTCATGTCCTAAAATCCCTACACGCTAATCTATTTAGCAGTTTTAATTCGGTATGTAGAACTTAATTATTATTAATAAAACTAATTAAAATATATTAGTTGCTAAACATATAACTTTTTCTTTAAGAATAAATTTATATTTTTAAGTTCTTAAAATCACTGATTTATTACCGACCTTAATGTTTTAATACAACATGAAGTTCTCCATTGCTTTTAATTAAGCAAAATAAACATCAATCAAGGAACATATAACTTTTGTTTATTAAAAAAGGACAGTAGTTTTATTTGTACGGACGTTTTGATCACCTGAATCATAATTTTTATTTTTGTTTTCAAATCAAATCGCACTCATTAAAATCGCTTTTCAAGTTCTTAGTTTCCATATATGCAGTTTTCTTTCCTTCTTCTACTTTTAAAAAGTTTAGTCCCCCCCCCCTATAATTTTAAAACGAAAATAAATTATAAATGCTGAAAACGAAAGCGATATTATGCCTTATAACAAGAAGTAAGCTAAAAATGAAAAACACGTAAATCAAGACATCGAACTTATTTCTTTTAGTTCCCTACATAACATACTCGCAAACCTGTCTTTTAAAGAAAAGAAAACGACAATCCTTTTGAGTGTTCTAGAGTATTCTGACTCCGATTCTTCATCTTAAAATTCAAAGTAACGTCTTTTTTCGAACAACATCACTCCATCGCGAATCTCTTAAGAAGCGAGACGCCGTTTTTAGAGATGAAAGTAAAAAGATCTTTCCGAGTGTTTTTTCTGGATGTATTAAGATTCTGGATGGCGTAATGCATCTGTCTGCCGTCCATCCATATTTTAGGAGATCCGAATTCAATTTGCTCTAAACGAAGAGGCGCACTTTCTTGAGATTTCTTTCGGACTTCCGAACATGTTTCTTTTTATTATTGCTATGGAAAAGCATTTCAAACATTTCTAGTGAAATCCTCCTTTTTTTTTCTTTTTATTTTAAAATATAAGCAGAAATTAAATAGCCAATGTCGCTTATTTTGAATAGAGTCGTAAAATATTCAAACTATGTCTTTCTGAAAATGTATGTCTCTTGAAGTGCTTCTTTAAGAATTCTTATTACAATTGTTGACGCTTCATTATATTATAAACGCTAAGTAAGAAAAAAAATCTTGTACATTATTCCATGTCTTAATTTGTTCTTTTAAAATGTTTATTCGATTTATGTTCGGAAAACCTTTATTCGACTTATTAAAATAAATGTACAAGTTACTGTTCCTATTTGGAGGATTGTGATAGTTTATTAATGCCTCACTGACAATCAGCGCCAGTGCAATCGACGACCATCCTCTCCATAGAACTTCGGTTAAGTGTCAAAAACAATACCTGAGCTGGCACACTCCACTCCAAAATTCTACCCCTCGTTAACGAGAGGACTTTAGATTTCTATCAGATTTAACGTACATCAATGCCAAGCGACATAGCTACAAGGCCAATTTTTAGTAGCATCAGGTCTCGAACTCAAAACTTGACGAAAACGACGCCGGTCACGAGTCCACCACCATACCCCCTAGGCTATCCTAATCATAAGAATATTGGAGGAAAATAGTATAATTCCCTAAACACCTTCACCATTTTTCAATCCATCGGTTGTACTTTTCATTGTATTCAAATAGATATTTTAGCTTCAGTTTGTGGATGAAAGTAAATATTCCGTAGGATTAACATTACTTTCATGAAATTAAAATGGCTGGTAAAGAGAAGCCTAATTCGTTATATTTATAGCAGCCTCGATTGACTAATGGTCCTGTTTTCGTACTCATAGATATCGTTGTATCTATCCAATTTTAATAGCCACTATGGGCCTACAGTGTAGCGAGGAAGATGCACGTTAAATCTGTCTAAGTTCCAAATCATTCAGGGGCAATTTGTGGAAGTTTGGTGATGGAGATGTCATCTCAGGTGTCATCCTCTTTACTTGACCGAAGTTCAAAATTACGATGCTTATCGCAAACTGGCCTCGTGTTGCTTCTAAAAGGGACTTTAAGAAAAACATTCAATCAATTTACATTTTAATATGAATGGATATTAACATCATCTAGGAGGTAGTACTATTTCTTTAGTTTATCTAGTCTATATCGGATACTTTATCATTGAACCAGAAAAAAATCATCTGATATTTTTGGACACAAATATACAAGAGATTTAATTTCTTGGTAATATAATGAGTGATTAATTAATCGTTTTTATTAACGTCGCCCTGAGAAGCAACTTGAGGGCTATTGATGACGGACCGCATAATTTTGAACCTCGATCAAGTGAGAAAGACGACATATGAGTTAGCATCTCTCTCTCTCTCTCCAATCTTTCACACCAGTCCAACTCGAACAATTGAGATCTGTACAAAATTTAACTGTCATCCGTATTTCTACATGGCGGGTCCTTAGTGGTATCAGAGTATAAGCCCACAACTCGACACAAACAACGCCGATGGCGAGTTCGCGACCATAACCATTAGGCTACAGCGCCTTCCAAGGTAATTTCAATATTGTGATGATTGGAACAAAAATTATGTAGTTAGTTTTAATTTTCATGATAATCAAATATTTATTTTTGTCCATTCAAACATTGCAAATTATATTAAAAATTAATATACATTTCTTATCATATTTCACTCAACTAATGATTGATTATGTGTTGGGTGACTTTGAAAAAAGAAAAAAATATATTTTATCACTATTTCATATAAAAAAAAATTAAAAAAATATATTAAATTTGATTGCTTCAAAACCTTTTAGAGTGTTATTTGTTTTAAGTAATAGAGACGGTGAATGTTATAGTGAAATTATAAATCTACATTTTGGATGTAATAAAAAAAGTTCTCAAAAATATTTATTTGTTAAATTTGCTATTACTGAATTTTGGATTTTGTGAAATACATATTTATTAGTTCTCTAGCTGTATTTATAAAACTTCTAAAAACCACTCAATCAAAAATATTATCTTTTTTAACTGCATTCATATAAAAATGTAGACTCACAGACTTTTCTCCATTGTTCCACAATATTTAAATCATGACAAATACAGTGATAATTTTCCCTTTTATTTTCGGCCTTCTTATATTATTGTCAACATATAAACAAACAATTCATTTAAATTTTCTTTTCTTGTTATACTATTTATGAACATTACAGAATATTCACAGAATTTTCAAACATTTCGTTTATCTGAGCGAACATTTAAAAAGAATTTCATTGCAAGGAGAAAATCAATTTTGAGAATAAATCAAGATTATTCTTTTTATTTATAAAACATTAATCTGAAGACAGGTGTGGCATTGAAGCTATAGAAATCAGATCCGAAAAAATTATTTAAGTGTAGTAAAATACTAATACGAGAGATGTGCAGTTAGTTTTTTAATTACCTTTGAATCAAAACAATTGTTATTAAACGTTTAATAATTATTAAACATTTAATGCTGTAATAATTTGCAAAAATATTATGAAAATAAAGCAAAATCATCGCTATTAACGTTAATAACATGTACATTTAACTATAAAATACTAATATAGGCATTGTAGGTATCTTCATTGCACATTCTAATGCACATTATTTACAGCAGTTGTTATATTTTGACATTATTTTCATATTATTCTCTTTAGCTAGTATTTTGAAAAATGTAAATACCAATTCTAAATTTATCATGGATTATTTATAGAGTGCTTCAACAAAAGCAAAATAAAACCGTCTTATTCAGTTTAATTTATCTTTTGATCTTGTAAATCCTTGCACATACTGTTTTCTTATTCAAAACGGGCGCTTTTTGGCTTTTTTAGTGAAGAAAACTTTTAGAAGGCATTTGAATTTGTAATTTTTGTTGAACCTTAAAGTAATATGAAAGATATCTAACGAATCGTATGGCGAATCTTTATTATTAATACGTAAATAAACATTCAAGTTCAATTTGCATTTACTATTAAGCTATTTCTTTTAAAAATTAGATAATTCCCTGCTTTCTTTTAAGAAAAATTCGTTTCATATAATGAATATTTAAAAAGATTTTTCTTACAGAAAGAAAGCAATTTTTGAGAAGGAAATCAATATTATTCTTCTTGTCTTAAGAATTTTAATCTGAAGAAGAACATTTAAAAAACATAATAAATTCATGACTTTTTTTAGGTCTTCAAATGTTTCGAAATGAGCACCGTCATTTACATAATTTCGCAAAATCAGGAATATTCTTCGTTGAACTCTTTGCCAGATTACAAATAAGGACACCTCTTCTGGCTAAACTCGTTCAAAAATAAGTCATCCCTAAGCTAAAGACCTCATAAACAGCATTCTCAACGTAAGTCCAAGTAGAAAACCATGAAACTATTTGAATATATTCCCCCAAAAGGCACAGTAAACTTACTCTCGTCACCGAAGGAATCAACACAAAAGTAACATCCTGAGAACAAATTGCACCAACTCGGGCTCTCTACAGATGCAAGTTATTTTACAAAGCAACAATATCTATTCAAGAAAAGCGCTGCGTAATTTTCGAATTTAAATATACCTCTTGGAACACGCGATTAGATTGTCTAGGAGAAGTGCAGGCAATCATGTTAAAATGCTGAAAGTTGTTTCCAGGTGAATTGTTTGTTCCTTTTTGTCTTATTTCGAGGCGGGAGTTTCGAGAAATTTTTCTTTTTTCCCGCCTTTTAAGCGATGCATGCTTGGCATAGGAATTGTTGAGTGTATGGAATATGGCTTGCAAGTTTTGCATATGGTTGAAGAGAAGTGCTTTTCGAATTAATCTGAAATTACTTTCTTTTCGAGTCCGTTTGCCCTTCAATGACATGTTTCCCACGATTAGGGGCGAAAAGTTTAGAAATTGAAGATTTATTATTATATTCAAAACCTTTTACTAAAATTATTGTTGTTACTATATTAACAGCATTCAACCGCAGGATTTTGTGGTGATATTGACTGCGTTAAATCAATTTGTACAGGGATTATTACTCAATATTAATAAGTTTAGAATGTTCTTAAACAAGATTGATGCTTTTATTCAATGTAAATTGATGAATGAATATAGTCGGATTATTTTTATTAAATGTAAGTAAGCTAGCTTTAATAATAAACTAATAATTATGAAAGTTTCGCATCGATGAATCCATATATATATATATATATATATAAACTGATTTGCATAGAAGACTTTTCATTTTAAGTTGTCATGTCCATTTTACAAAGCCTATAAAAACAAGGCTAATTTAGAGTTTCTAAAAATAGTTGTTGTATAATTTTCATACATGGGCTTCTAATTCAATTCTTCTTTGAAAGCAGTATAGGAGTAAACATGTTTATCGACATTGTTGAAAATAATCAGCATGCTTGATCCATTTGAATACTCAAAATGAATAAAACGGCTTGACTCTTCAAATGTTTGAGAGTGCCTAGGATCGAGGGAAATATATTTCGATTGTGATATATGAAAGTGGTTCAATAAGTACTTGTATTAAAACACGGATGACATCATTAGGATACATTCGTGTTACCATTGGGGGCTGCCATCTGCTAGACCCAGCCGAAACAAATTTAATAATGATTCATAAATTAGTTTGGATTTGGTTGTCGTTTGCAAAAAAAAAAAAAAAAAACGAAATTTAATTGCTACCGGATCTAGTTGTCAGTGTCAGTCTGACCTAGATTCATCATTATGCACCAGAAATCATACGAAAATAAAAACGTATTGTTGCTTTCGGCGAATCTTTCCCAAACAAGGAGAATATGGTCTCATCAGCTGAAAAAGTTATGAATAAGATATTTTGAGGTGTGAAAGGCGCATAATGATCACAAATATGAGTAACCGTGACTTGGGACTTAGACAACTGTTAAGTAAATCGTGATATTTATTAAAAACAAACAATATTAGATGCTACGAGCACATTTCATTGAATTTGAAAAAGATTTATTGAAGACTCCTCGTAGTTTGAACAGGCAAAATGATTTTTTTGTTGAGTCTAATATTTTATTTTCCCGACAGCTAAAGTGGAATAATGATTGTGTGGGATGCTTGTAGTCACATTATTGAGGTATATATAACTCGTAAATATGTTTATGTATATAATTGACTCAAAAAAGTTAAAATGTTTATTATATAACTTTTTAAATAATATTGACCTTTGGATTTTTATTCACCTTAATACATTTAAATTACTATTTACTACAGTTACAAAAATTCTGATTAAAAATAACATTTCAGGAAAAATGCGTGTGAAATTTTTCTTTACTTAATTTATTTACCAATGCATAAACAATCCAAACTTAATAAAATGGATAGTAAATATTGTTCTTACTATTATTATCATAAATCAGTCAATGAAGCGACTTATCAAGTAACGTATTATAATTTTTTTTGCTATTTTATTTGATTATTTTATCCATTTTTGTTACCTATCAGTTAATCGTAAGAGACGCACAGTTGCTCGTGTCAATCTATTTTACGTTATCTGCTGCATTTGGGTGTCCTAAATGTTCCAAAATAATGATGTAAAATTCGTTTCACGAATATCCAGCATGTGAATGTCACTTGGGGTGAACTAATATTATAAGTTGTTACGGTGGTATTTCCTTTTTTTATTTACATTCCAATATACTACTGTTGTTTTTTCGGATTTAAATAAAGTTCTTATGTTATTTATAATGTCGTTTTATGATACATAACTCGGGTATATATACACACTGATATCATTACTACATATTGTTATTGACCTGCGACGATGCTTCCCTGCAACATTACTCTTATATTCCTTTCCTCCTTATATATCTTTCCTTCTTTATATTTCTTCATAATACTTGCAGAGATCTAATCCGTCAACCGCGAAAACCTTAAGCAATGACCCCTTAATTTCAGTGACGGATTTGGCGACCATTTTGACGACTTGGCGAGAAACTTAGTGATAAAATGAAGATCCTAGAAAATGCTGGATACTTGGTAATAACTCAACTATATGAAAGTTAGACTTTCATCAAATTTCCTTCTGTTGTCAAATATGATCGGAGTAACTATAAACACGAAGAGATGCAAAGCCAGAGCAAATAGATAAGAGGTTCAGATTTGAAGCGGTCGGTATTGTGCTGAATAGACCTGCCGAGGAAGTGCCAATAGCCTGACTGACTGAATCAGCCAAAAAGTCATCTGTATCAGACGTTGACTGTTGAAGTCTGCCTTTCAAGTGCAGAGTAATAATTTGGAGACATTTCCGTTTTGCGAACTATTGAACGAATTCAAAGTAGTATGAACATAAAATTTTATAAAGAACTAAAATTCCTATTAAAAATATATTTATAAGTAGAGCAGTTTCAAATGGGGTCAAAAACTTCATTCATATGATTAGAACTTCAAAACTTAATAATATAAAAGGAAAATGAAACACCAGCCCCTCTTCCCGAGTTTCAATTCAAAAACTATGCAAGATTAGCGTTTTAAGAATTATTACACCTTATTACAATAGAACAATTCCATATAAATATATTTCTCTCTAACTATATATTGTAGTTAATGGACCTCACTATTTTAATGAATTTTATATTTATTGAGATTCACTAATTCCATCTCATTTGTTAAAATAACTTTTCAAATGTTTACTATAATTCTTTAAATTAAATCTGCTGAGGTTCATCCTTCGTATAATCTATAACAAAAACAAAACGACGCACTAAGAAGCAGATGTCATATGGACACGAAAATTTGTGGATAGGACTATCATAAACAGAATAGAAAATGATTAAAATTTCAGAAAAGTTGAATGATTTATTTCAGAGTTACATTGTAACAAACAACGGGCTCAATAAAGTGTTGAATCACCACTAGCCTGGATGCAAGCTGCCACACGACATGGCATAGAATGATAAATCTCCCTAAAGGTTTCCTGCAGTATTTCTTGCTAACTCTTTGCTCCAATTCTTGGGCTAGATCATCAACATTCCCTGGAAGATGCAGTCGCCTTCCCATCATATCCCACACATGCTTGATTGGAAAGAGTTTTGGCTGATGAAGGAAGTGTTTGACAATCTGTAAGACAGTTCATAACAACACGTACCATATGTGGTCTGGCATTATCTTGCTGAAAAATAAGATTAGGGTACTACAAAAGGAACGGTAGCAAAACAGGTCTGATATTATCGTTGACGTACCACTTTGCTGTAAGTGTGGCTCTAATGAAGACCAAATGGGTCTGGCTACCAAGGGAAATGGCATCCCAAACCATAACTCTTGGTTGAGGGCCAGCGCGGCATGCATTAGTGAAGCAGGATCGGCACGATACCCTGAGTGTCTCCAGTCACATCTTGGATTATCTCGAAGACGTAGTTGGAAGCGGGATACGTCGCCAAACACGAAACGTCAACTGTCGGCATCATTCCAGCCAAATCGAGTCAAACACCACTATAATCTGGCTCGACAGTGTGCTGGCGTGAGTGGCACGTGGCGTAGAGGTCGGTACGAAAGTAGATTTTGCTCTATTAGCCTTCTGTGAATGGTTATGGTGAACACTAGTATGCGGTTAGCACTTCTGATGGCTTATAAAGTTGAATCAGGCGCTGTGACAGCTGATTTGACAATCACTCTGTCCTCATGAACTGTTGTGGCCCTAGGTCGATCGTAACCATTATGACGTTGAAATTTGCCATTGTCCACCCATTCTTGCCAGCATCTTCTAATCGCCGCATTGCTTCCACCCATATGACGAGCTATTCTTCGATTTGCCCAACCTGCTTTTTTCAATCCAATGATACGACCTCTTTAAAACTCTCACAGTTGCTCGTAATGAGCTGGAATCCAATGGGGAATCATTTTTTCTGCCGTTTAATGGTATCCTAAATCGCAATGCAATACAAAATTTGACCATGAGATTGAGAATCGCTTATTATGTACACCTGCTGAGTGCGCAGCTCCAATGTGCTGTAACTCCCAGTATTTATTCAATGTACATCAAATTTTATACATTTGCTTGTTCCGTCGAAGTGTCTTTACATAAGAAATGTCATTAAAATAGGGCAACACCATCTTGGTGCGTCGTTTTTTTTTTGTTACAAAATATAAATATCTTTAAATCTTATAAATATATATGATATTTTTCTTTGGTTGAGAACTTTCCCATTTTCGATTTTCAGGCGCAATTTATTTTTGTAAATGTATACTGGACAGCACAAAAGTTATTTCGAATTTAGTTTTATTCACAAATGTAAATTATCCCCATCACATTGACTTATGACGCTTCTTTATAAATAAACAAATTAACAATGTCATATCAGATGAATTCTACGTACATTTATTTTTTTAAAATCATTTTGTATTGATTTAAGTTTACACCGGGATTTTTGCCAAGGAAATAATTTTTTCTTGAATTTCTAATATAAATGAAATAACGGAATATTTTAATGACCAAAATCCACGAACTTTCCAAGCAGATGCTAACGTCTATTATCTACAGTAGAGTTATTTATCAATGCTCATAAATATTGAATTTGTTATTTTACTTTTTTAAAGTTTAATGATTATATTAACTTTTACCGGACCATCATACTCAAAAAAATTATAAAACGCTTTCGTATTTCTCAAGCCTTTACAGTTGGATTAACTTTTCAACAAAAATTACTAAAATTATTAATCATTTTAAAACAATTTGTAATATTATATGTTTTTATAACGCAATTTCCTTATAACGTAGAGTAAGAATTGCGGAATTCTTCTATAACGTGATCTCCCGTTTTATGTATATTCCAACAATTGGAAAATCTGTCTGTGACAGTACATTTTCGAATCCTTAAATTTTTGTAATTGACATTTATGAGATATTCCTCAGCACCAATTATCAGAAAATTTCCCTAAAAATACATTTATCTTAAAAAATAATTATAATAAGTTTGCGAGATTGCATATATATATATATATATATATATATATATATATATATATAACTGTTGTGTGAAAAAATTCAAATTTTAAATATTTTGAAGGATGGAGAAAAAATATCGTCTATTGGAAAATCGTTACATTTCAATGAATCTACACGCGCAATTCTGACTTTTGATCAAAAAGAAGAAAACTTACAGATGGTTTCGGTCAGTTGTTCTTATAATGCAGCACGAATTCATTTAATTTCTATTAATTCGGAGTTTATTAGAACACGGTTTCCATATAATTTTGCATAGGTTTCCCATTAAGACGTTTAAATTAACCTGATTAGTTATTAAGAGTTAATTAATCTTATTAGTAATTAATCTTATTAAGAGGTTTCCATTGAATGCTTTCCCTGATTTGAATTAATTCTATGTTTCTTGTTACATGATTTCCATATGATATGCTACGAAATAATCGTAATTGTCAACTTGAACATATAATATTTTGTGAATTTTAGAAGAGTCAAAAAATATTAGACAGGAATTTTCTTTGAAAAAATTGCTTTATTAATGGTATTATTCTTATCATTTATCATTTCCACCATTGTTATATTATTCTAAGTTTCATAGAATAAGCTTCATTAATATAAATTATTATTTTCTTAGAAATTTTATGTGATACTTATTACTCACTATTTAAGCGAAATACAATTTTTTTTAAGTTAATCTGTTTTATAATTGTGAAAAATGCTTATGCTTAATAAATATTTATATTCAATAATACACAAGAACAGAGCTTTTCATTGATGTAAGAGTTCCTAAGAAATAATTATTCTTAAAAGAATTATTATGGTATTATGATAAAATCATAAAAAAGTGTTTCTGTGAATAAAATAATAATTAATACGGAGGATACGTTCCAATAAGTTGTAGAACTAAGCGAAACAGTATTCAACGAACACTTTAAACGATGATAGTTGAAATAGAACGGAAAATAAGAAAATGTATTTTTTTTTTTTTTTTTTAATTTTGTAACATGTGCAGCTAAATACTTTTTAATACATTATTTGTAGATTCACTTATTACTAATATTGACTTTTTATTCATAAGAGAATTAAAGAAAATTTTAAAAATTCTAGTACATATTTTGTGTTTAGAAATAGGAAATCATCTGAGGCCTTCTTATTTTTCCTTATTC